>JARSSU010008259.1:0-24801 GCA_029619165.1 Eurosta solidaginis
ATTTGGTCGTTCAAGCAAACTTCTGGTATCACTACGAACGCAGTTAGTCTATGCGAGGTCCTCATGGACCGGCCGGTTCAACCTAACCTAAGCAATTTTCTATGTTTCGGGAGCCATAACTCGAAGCAAGATTAGTTCACCATATGTATATGTATTACACTACTCAACAAATTTTGATCAACTTTAGGCTCCAAGAATAAAATAGGCCTTTTCTAAAGTGAAATTTTCTCCTGATTCCAATATGACTTCCATTTTCCTGTGACAGATCTGGTTTCCGAGATATTGGCGAAAATATGAAAATTCCCATTTTTGCAGAACACTACTTAATATAGGTAGGAAAAAATTTGTAGTTTTCATTTCTTCGTTTTAAGCTGTTGAATTATACATTACACTAATTCCCATAAACATTTCTTGCCTTCACCTCCTTTCAGTAGCTTCAGCAGTTTGGCCACTATGCCAAAAAACGTTGAAAAATTTTTGGGAAAAAAAAGAAATTTTTTACAAAATTTCAGATTTAGCCACTTTAAAATCGGAAAAATTCTATGGACGAAAAAAAGTTAGACCTCCTATGTTGTAGGTAATTTAACTACGAAAATTCTAAGCATACCGGTACAACAATCGGACGTGCCGTTGAGACTATAGCCCAGTTAACTTGCAAGCGTCTATCCTAAAACTTTAGTATTACTTTGATAAAATTGGAAAGACATTTCATTTGGTCACTCTACCTTAGGGTCTAAAAATTTAAAAAGACATCAAGTATTTAATTGTCACTACTGTTTGTTGTAAATTTGGTTTGCAAATTGTAGTGCAAATTTATACATCTTATATCGGTAGATGTGTTTACGAAATGGCTTGTGCAAAAGAGATTTTAAATGTGAAAATAATCCGGATGATTTTTGCTTTATTTGCGGACATTATATTTTCGAAACTCAGCTCGAAAAATAACTGATTCTGTCAAAGATGCATACTTTCATTATTTCGGTTTCAATGTAAAAAATCTCTATAAATCTTGGACACCTCATTTTATTTGCGCCTCCTGTAGATTAACTTTAATGAGATGGGTATCGGGTAAAGGTCATAACATGAAGTTTGGTGTTCCAATGATGGTGACTGAACCCTTTAACCACGACCAGAGGAAATTAATAAGTTATCGAAATGTGGCATCAGCTAAAAAAACAATAAAACTACATGACCATACCTTACCCATAGCTAGGCCACCTATAAGTTTTGAAGCCTCAAGCGAAAGTGACTCCGAAGCAGATAATTCAGACAGTGAACAAGAAGGAGAGGCCTTACATCGAGTTTCACAAGCCGAACTTAATGACTTGGCCAGAGATTTGAAATTATAGAAATTTGATAGCGAAGTTCTAGGATCTCGTTTGCAGCAATGGGGCAGCCTGGGCCCATCGACAAGTACTTCCGAATTTCGAAATAGACAGAAGACTTTCTCTTCTTTTTTTCTAAAAGTGAAAATATTTGCTACTGCAATGATGTTAAAGGATTATATGAAGCCCTAAAATTAGAAAATAAAGTGGATGATTGGCGCTTGTTTATAGACAGTTCAAAGCATAGTTTAAAAAAGCATTGCTCCATAAAGGAAATTCGTTACCGTCAATACCAGTGGCACATTCTGAGAATACTAAAGAAACTTTTTAAGCATATGCAATTTACTTGAGCTCATTCAATATAAACAATGTAATTGGAAAATTTGTGCAGACTTAAAGGTAAGCAGTTTCGGTGGTACAATTTAAAATAAACAGTATATGAAATACATCCCAGGTTGTAGCTTTAATTCTCGGACTTCAAGGAGGTTTCACTAAATATTGCTGTTTTCTCTGTCATTGGGAAAACCCATTATATTCAGGAAAACTGGCCACTAAGAGCTGAGCACGAACCAGGTGCCTTCAATATCACAAACCCGCCTTTAGTAAATCCCGAACGAGTTATTTTGCCAGCACTTCACATCAAATTAGGATTAATGAAAAATTTTTTACAGGCTTTAAATAAGGACGCGCCATCCTTCCAGTACCTACGAAATTTTTCCCTAAAATAACTCAAGTCAAATTAAAAGAAGGTATATTTGTTGGTCCGCAAATTAGAAAGTTGCTGAAAGACGAAAATTTTGCGAATCATTTATCAACAGTAGAAGCAGCGGCTTAGGACAGCTTTAAGCAAGTCGTTAGTGGATTTCTTGGTAACAACAAAGATTCCAACTATAGAGAGATTGTCAACGCCTTGTTAAAAAACTACAGTGCTATGAAATGCAACATGTCCCTCAAAATGCATTTTTTGCATTCACTTTTAGATAATTTTCGCGTAAACCTAGGTGCTGAAAGTGATGAACAAGGTTAAAGGTTTCACCAAGACCTCATGATTTTTGAAAAGCGTTACCAAGGTTTTTTGAATGAAGAAATTATGGGAGATTATTGCTGGACAATAATACGGGAGACAAACCCAGAAAATAATAAACGGGTAGTTAAAAGTACCCACGTCCCTCATTACTGACCACCTCGGTAAAATCGCTCAATTTGACTTTTTATACTCAGAGCAGAGCAGAGCTCATCAGTATCGAAAAAAAATTTGATTGAGCCATGTCCGTCTGTCCGTTAACACGATAACTTGAGTAAATTTTGAGGTATCTTGATGAAATTTTGTATGTAGGTTCCTGGGCACTCATCTCAGATCGCTATTCAAAATAAACGATATTGGACTATAATCACGCCCACTTTTTCGATATCGAAAATTTCGAAAAACAGAAAAAATGCGATAATTCATTGCCAAAGACGGATAAAGCGATGAAACTTGGTAGGTGAGTTGAACTTATGACGCAGAATAGAAAATTAGTAAAATTTTGGACAACGGGCGTGGCACCGCCCACTTTTGAAAGAAGGTAATTTAAAAGTTTTACAAGCTGTAATTTGGCAGTCATTGAAGATATCAAGATGAAATTTGGCAGGAGCGTTACTACTATTACTATATACGCGCTAAATAAAAATTAGAAAAATCGGATGAAGAACACGCCCACTTTTAAAAAAAAAGTTTTTTTAAAGTCAAAAAAATTGAACATCTTTACTGTATATAAGTAAATTATGTCAAGATTCAACTCCAGTAATGATATGGTACAACAAACTACAAAAATAAAAGAAAATTTCAAAATGGTTGTGGTTCCGCCCTTTTTCATTTAGTTTGTCTAGAATACTTTTAATGCCATAAGTCGAACAAAAATTTAACAATTCTTCTGAAATTTTGTAGAAGCATAGACTCTCAAGCCCTTGGAATCTTGGCAGAAATACTGTTCGTGGTATTACATATATAAATAAATTAGCGGTACCCGACAGATGATGTTCTGGGTCACGCTGGTCCACATTTTGGTCGATATCTCGAAAACGCCTTCACATATACAACTAAGGGCTACTTCCTTTTAAAACCGTCATTAATACCTTTAATTTAATACCCATATCGTACAAACACATTCTAGAGTGACCCTGGTTCACCTTTAGAACTATGGCCGACTCCCTTTTAAAATACTCTTTAATAACTTCCATTTGATACCCATGTCATACAAACACATTCCAGGGTTACCCTAGGTTCATTTTCCTACATGGTGATTTCCCTTATTTTGTCTCCAAAGCTCATAGCTGAGTATGTAATGTTCGGTTACACCCGAACTTAGCTTTCCTTACTTGTTTTTAGATGTAGATATGTATGTATTTAATGTTGTTGTCGTTGTTGTTATTTACTGAATTGCTGATTTATACTCATATTACTCAATTGAATACAATTAACGTGCAAACATATGTCTATAATAAAACGTTATAAAAAAATAAAAACGTGGTTTGAATAAAAATTATCTCTATAAAAAATTTTGGGATAGACGCTTGCAAGTTAACGGGGCTATAGTCTTAACGGCACGTCCGATTGTTGAACTGGTATGTTTAAAACTTTCGTAGTTAAATTACCTACAACATAGGAGGGCTATCTTTTTTTCGTCCATAGAATTTTTCCGATTTTAAAGTGGTTAAATCTGAAACTTTGTAAAAAATTTCTTTTTTTCTCAAAATTTTTTCAACGTTTTTTGGCATAGTGGCCAAACTACTGAAGCTACTGAAAGGAGGTGAAGGCAAGAAATGTTTATGGGAATTAGTATAATCTATAATTCAACAGTTTAAAACGAAAAAATGCAAACTACAAATTTTCGCCCTACCTATATTAAGTAGTGTTCTGCAGAAATGGGAATTTTCATATTTTCGCCGATATCTCGGAAACTAGATCTGCCACAGGAAAATTGAAGTAATATTCGGAATCAGGAGAAAAATTTTGCTTTAGGAAAGGCTTATTTTATTTTCTGAGATTTTTTTTGTAGAGTAGTGTTATTGCACAGCTTTGTAATACTATTAAGCACACAAAACAAAGAACAACAGCATTTCAAGTGTACAGCTGGGTGTTTAATGTTCGGTTTCACACGAATTTAGATTTCTTTACTTGTTTTAATTGAACTACAGTGAAATACATCAAATATTGATCCTCCCTAATGTATGTATGGATAAACAAATATATATACAGAGTAAAAAGAAGAAGGTACTGTGTGTGTAAACGGCAAGAGGGAAAGAGCTTACTTTATATTAAATATTCATTTATACATAGAAAAGGAAATTGGAAGGGATTCGAATATGCGCAAAAACCTAAATTGAAACTGCAAATATCAGATATGAAACGCAAAACTAAATGAAATGCATTGTGTGAAAATTTGCATTTAATTTTTCAGATTTATCAAGAGGAGGCTTTCAAAAATATTTCAGCTATTTACAAGATGAGACGAGTTACAGCTGTAAATGTTTTCAGAAGGAAAAAAAGCGTACAACATCATTACGCCATTTTTCGACACTAAGTAAGACAAGCTGCTCTAGGTAGTCCTTGATCCCATGGTTCCATCATTTAATTTAATATAACTTAGACATCTATGGACATAAAGTGGGAAGATATCTGAGTTATTTTATCAACATAAATTAATATGTGTGTCATATGTATATGTCTAATAGGCGTCTAAGTTTTGAATCAATCTTGACGAAATTTTCGCAAGATGTTCACTTGATCACGCGCCAAGTGGGTAGCAAGTACGGTCACTCCGGAAATTTAAATTCAATATTGCCAAAAAATCAAAACTATTTATTCCATTTTATGGTATTTGGGTGATAGTGGTAGTAGGAGTCTAAATGGAAGGGGGATTGGGAGATTAGCGAATGGGAGAGTGCTGGTATATATATGATTTGGTTAGGTTTGATTGCAGCTGTCCAGTTAAAGAAGAGCTCACCTGTGTACTTTTAAATTGGTCGATTATGTTACCGTGGCAACGATCAAGCTGTGAATAAGATACACATTTGCCCTCGCAAATGATAGACTGCTGTCAGGTGAATTAAGGCGCACCGCAAAGACCCCCATTGTGGAGTGCCCGGTTTACAAATCCAGCGTTTGCTAAAACGCTATCCTCTTAGTCCTGAAGAAGATCGTTCAAACCAGGGGAGTAGGGGCACCTTCTTTCCTGTGGCACGCTCCATCTCATCCTTTTGTGAACAGTCGCTTTCCTTCACTTTTCCCACAGCACAGCCTTTTAAAAATTTACTGATGAATTCTATTAGCGTCGATTCGACTCCAAGTATTGAGGGGAGCTTTAAAATATTTTAATCCTGAGGGACCCTTATACCAGTTTAACAATTTATTAAAGAACTGTTTCCGTAGACCTGCCCCTAAAAATATGAGTTTAGATGCCGAAGATCACTCTCGAGGATCTTGTGTTCGCTCCTACATTTTGGATGGTTACGGAGATATAAGCGTCTGAATTCTCAATTGTTTTTGTGGAAGCCTTTTTTCTATAAATCATAAGTCGTGTAATTGGCTTTCTAAGAAGAAATGAATAAAACGGTCTCTAAAGTATTTTTTCCATTCTTTTCGAACATAAATATAAAAAAATTGTTGAGACAAATTTTAGTAAAATTTTATTAAAAAAATTTTTTTTTAATTTTTTTTCAAAGAGGGGTATTATTCATATTTTTATTTTTAAATAAAAGCTTGATATTTTTCCTTTAAAATGATGCCTATTTATTTTGGCGCGCCAAAATTTCTTTAATACAATAATTTTTAAAATGTCTTTAAAATCAGTTCTTGAAGATTTTTCTATATCTTTATCTTCAAGAAAAATATTCCCCACCGCTCATCGCCCAGCTTCCCATCACACCTCTTGGTAGCCCAAGGAAGCAGGATCCATCCATTGGATGCTGGTTCGCAATCAACACAAACAACAACATCTGCTCTGAAATCCATCGAAAGAATGCTACATTGGATTAGGTATGCAATTGCAAAGTAGAGCCATCTCTCGTCAAAGGAAAATAATGTCCTACAAGTCACTTGTCGTACCCGTCCTGATATATGGTTCGAGAGAAAATTTCTTTGAAAGATTTACAGATCTCTACGAGTTGGAGAAGGCGAGTATCGAGAAGATATAATGAGCTTTACACAGACATCACAAGACGAACAGACTACCTGATTCCCTATCTGTGCTGCGAGGGAGATCTTAAGGCCACAATAGAGGTGGACGCTTGGCGCAAGGGTGCGCAAATGACGGACGAGGCGATACATGTGTACACGGATGGTTCCAAAGTAGTTGAAGGAGTAGGGTCTTCGGTATACTGTGCTGATCCGGAAATAAGCAGATCCTATAGGCTGCCGGATTACTGTAGCGTTTTCCAAGCGGGAATATTAGCCGTAACGAAAGCAGTAGAAACCTTGGAAGAGAATGGCTTAAGCTGCAACCGTGCTAACTTTATATTGGCAGTGAAGCAGCAATTAAGGCAAAAATCTCGCATAGTACAGAATATAAATGCGTGCAAGAGTGTAAGCAGTGCCTGAAAAGAATCGGGACAGGGAAAAGCATACATATATACTGGGTCCCAGGGCATATGGGAATGAAAAAGCGGACGAACTAGCTAAAAAGGGCGCATCCCTTGAAGCTTGCTCCGTAGATGTCCCAATTAGATTGGGCGAGATTAAGCGAAGGCGAGAGGTGCACATGATCGACCAAGCGGGAAAGGCGTGGGTTCAAGCGAGGGCTGTAAAGTGTCGAAGATTATGTGTAGGTCTTACAACCTTAGACTGACAAAGTTGCTTCTATCATTAAAAAGAGAGGACTGTAGACTCATGACGGGTATTCTGACTGGGCAGTGTCCATGGTGTCACATGCCTTTAAATTAGGCTTGGTCAGTGATGGCAGATGTGGGAAGTGCGGGTTGGAGGAGGAAACGATCGAGCACGTTCTGTGCTCGTGCCCTGCACTTGCCAGGCTAAGACTCCAGCTATTAGTAGTGATACAGCTGTCAGATCTAGAAACAGCTAGTGGCTTAAGTCCTAGGAAGATTCTAGTATTTACCAAGAGGACGGAGTTATTTTATAACATAGGTCCTGTTTTTTGATAGGTTTTCAATTTGGTCGTTAAAACAAACTTCTGGTAACACTACGGACTCAATCAGTCTATGCGAGGTCCTCATGGACCGGCCAGTTTAACCTAACCTTACACATACATCAACATAATCCAGCGAATTTAAACGCATGTTATGGTAATAAGAGATGATGCTCGTGCTAATAAAGTTATTTTATGGGAATCCAACTACAAGTGGAAGATTTTCGCCCCAATTTCGCTGGAAAGACTAGGTGGGAAACAATTTAAACTCCCTTGGTGTGACCAGTTGGCGCCAGTTAACTCAACGAATGAGCGGCTGGCGTTCCTTTTTGGGTGGAAAGCCCCGTTTAAACGGCAAGGCGTCAGTTAAGCAAGTAAGTAAGTGACTCCTCAATGGGGAAATGTAAATACCAATGGTCAGAGAAACAGCACTCAAAGAGAATATTCCAGCCCGTTACCTGGGATGCCAAATATTTAATTGCAGTATCAATATAGGGGTCATCGCCCCTGTTACAGATACGGGTCCGGTAGTAGACAATACAAATTGCATATTTCAATCGATGGTTTTATGTTTGGTTATCAGTCTTAGTGGTGCGAATATGACTGAGTAGTCCTACCTAGGTATGTTCCCTTTGCTATTTAGTGTGACTTTTGTTTTTAAGAGAACACTATATGCCATGCCGAAATTAAGATGAATTTTCTCTGACATTTACACTAAATAATAATTCAAGGCAACAATATGATTAAAGTATCATTTGAATTTCCGCCTTTTGGTGTTAAGTATTGCAAATTGCCATACAAAGGTCTACACCATACTAAATACATTACAAATACATACAAATATTTAGATATATGTCAACATAAGAAGATAATTGTGAATTTATGAATGTGCGAGTTAGAAAAATTTGCATGTATGCGGCAAAATCTATTTATAACAAGTAAGGACGGGACTGTCTTCGGCTGTGCCGAAGACTTCATACCTTTCATGAATGGGGCTGAACAATAATCTTATGCCGTTCGTAATCTCCAAATAATCGGATGTATAAGATAAGAAATATATAATGAACAGATCTGCATACCTAAACGATTTTTAAGATAAATATAAAATAAAAAATAGGTAGGTACTTTGTGTGAGGATGCAAAGCTTCAGGTTTTTTGTGGTCTGCGTGTAAAAACTATGACTACGAATCACGTCTTTCAAAAATATATGACCCAAACGTAACTATTTGATGAAATTGATGAATTTTGAAGCTTCTAGCCGTAAAAAAGGGCCAAAAATGACAGTTTATATGAATTATATAATATATACCTCTATGATTTTTCAGATAACAATATATGCTATATACGTAAGCATTTGGTGAAATATGAAGCTTCTAACTGTTAAAATGGGGAAGAAATTGCCCAAAGTTTCTTATCTCAACAATCGGTTGTATGAGATATATACTATATATACCACCGGTCTCTATGATTTTTTCAGACAACAATATATGCTATATGCGTAAGCATTTGGTGAAATTTGAAGCTTCTAGCTGTTAAAACGGGGCAGAAATCGCAAAAAAATATATATGCATACTATATATATACTATATATACCATCATATATATATTATATATATCACCGATCTCTATGATTTTTGACGCAGCAATATATACTATATACGTAAGCATTCGTTGAAATTTGAAGCCTCTAGCTCTTAAAATAGGGCAGTAATTACGAAAAGTTTCTTATCTGAACAATCGGTTGTGGGGGATATATACTATATATACGACCGATCTCATCAATTTTTTCAGACAACAATACGTGCAATATACGAAATTATACGGTGAAGTTTGAAGCTTCTATCTGTTAATTGAGTAAGATATTACAAAATCCTCTTTTTCTGAAAAATAGGTTGTATGGAGGATATATGCTATAGTGGTTCGCTCCGGCCGGTTCCGACAAATGTCTAATCGGACACCCAAATACACCCGCTCACCAAATTTTATCAAGATATCTCAAAAATTGAGGGACTAGTTTGTATAAAAACAGACAGACGGACAGACGAACAGACGGACATGGCTAAATCAACTCAGCTCTTCAACCTGATTATTTCGGTATACTTAATGTTGGTTCTATCTATTTTCCTTTAAGGACTTACAATTTTGGGTTTCGTGACGAAATTAATATACCATTTCATTTTCATGAAAGGTATAAAAAGGCAAGCTGACTGACACCATGGGCGCTTATGCTGGGTTAAGTGTTGAATTAGGAATTCTGGTTGCTGTCAACAAGTTTCTTTTAACGATGATTGGTGCTTGGCTAAGAGTACTTAACGCTTTCTACTGATGCAAATGTTCGAGTTTTCCCTCGACTTCGTTGAATATAATTTTCTTGCAATCATCGCATGTAGGACGCCTTAACAGATGTGTGTGTGTGCGAATAATGGTTACTGGTATAAGCTAATATGGGTAAGTATAAGTATATATCTGTTAAGTAGTTAAATTTTATGTAAGCACATACGTATAAGTTTGCTCAATTTGTTTGTAATCACATTCACATCATACATATAAAATATCTAACAACCTTTTAATTCCCCAGTGTCTCGGTCTCAATATTGAACTCGCTGTGCTTTCTAGTGTTTGTGTACATTACGCCCAATACATACATATGATATATGTATATATGCGCAAGTAAATTTTATCTTGTAACTATTAGCATTTTAATTACACAGCTTGTCGAAGTAATGGTTGCACAAAACGTCAGCTTTAGTATGAGCAGAAAGTAATAGCAACGCTACTTGTCCCTAGTGGCTAAATTTCTTAAACTTAAAATTAGAAATTATTTTACACTAAAATATCTTAAAACAAGTAACGAAGGCTAAGTTCGGGTGCAAACGAACATTACATACTCAGCTGCCAAATTACAGCTTGTAAAACTTTTAAATTACCTTCTTTTAAAAGTGGGCGTTCCCACGCCCATTGTCGAAAATTTTACTAATTTTCTATTCTGCGTCATAAGGTCAACCCACCTACCAAGTTTCACCGCACTTTTTCCGATTTTCGAAATTTTCGATATCGAAAAAAGTGGGCGTAGTTATAGTCCGATTTCGTTCATTTTAAATAGCGATCTGAGATGAGTACCCATGAACTTACGTACCAAATTTCATTAAGATACCTCACAATTAGCCAAGTTATCGTGTTCACGGCAGACGGACGGACGAACGGACGGACATGGCTAAATGAATTTCTTTTCTCGCCCAGATCATTTTGATATAAAGTAGTCTATATGAAAAGCTCTCAGTGAAAACTCATCTGCCTGGCAAATGCCTTTCGGAGTCGGCATAGAATGAGTAGGTCCCGTTCAGCCAATTTGTAGGAAATTTTAAAAAGGAGCACGACGGAAATTTGAAGAGAATCTCGGCCTAAAATCTCTTCTGAGGTTATCACCCCTTATATTTATTTTATTTTTTGTATCTATTTAGATTAGTTTATGCCGTTACGGGGTACCGTTATGCCAACAAAACTAATATACTCTGTGAGCTCTGCTCAGCTGAGTATAAAAAAGAAGTGAGTATCAAGTACTCGTGAAATTCGGTTTGAAAGCAACCAGTTGTACGACTAAAAAACTATTATTTTTAAATGAACTAGAGCTGGTGTAGAGGTTGAAGTACAAATACAGCAGAGGAAGTTATACAAGAAACCAATAATTTCGGGCTATCTGAGAAGAACTTCATCTGCTTCTATCGGGAACAAAAAAGTTGTTATTTACAGTGCACATTTTTTTCTATCGCTTCATTATCTGCGAGTCATTCGCATCTTATTACTTTGTTATCTGCTTGAAATCGACGGGTTACAGAAGCCTCCTCGATTTTATATTGAAGTTTTATCCGTATCTGTGTCATAACAAACGGCTGAGTTGTCGACAACATATTGGTAAAACACCGATAATAAACAACTTTTTATAATTTTTTTATAACAATTCGTATACCTATCGCTAACGAAACCATAACTCTATTAAGGATATCGATAACTTTTCGATTAAAAATCGATACGTTTTCGATAACTAATCGATAATACGCTTATATCTTTTCGATAATGTTTTGGTAAATAGACGAAAACTTTTCGATAAATATTTCAAAATTTTTCGATTAAAAATCGATAACTTTTTGATGACAGATCGATAACGAGCTCAGACAAATTGGTAACACTGCGAAAAATTTCCATAACAAACCGATTGCATTTCGATAGATTTACGATAAATAATAGACAAATAACAAACCGATAACTCGTTTAAGAAAAATGTATAACTTACCGATAAACTCGCTGGTGTCCCGTCCATGACACACGGTATCAAAACGCTAGCTCAGCGAGAAGAAACGGAGAGCATAATCATACCCTGTCGATTACACACCGATTAGTTAACGACAACAAACCGTTGATATGTCGATAACAAATTGATAGCACGCCGCCCGGTTTTCGGTTACCGTTCCGGCTTCGTTTTGAAATGTATTTTTTCCTCTACTTCTTTCGCCTATCTCTTTGTTTCGTTTTTTCTGTTCCTTGCCTTGCTCTGTCTTTTGCATCTGTGACCATAACCATATGAATAACCGGCATATAAACTAACTTTGGTTTTCTTTCTCTCTCGCTCTCTTTCATCTTATTTACATTTGCTTCATTTAGGGCCGCTTTCTCGACCGCCTGCTAAAATTTATCAATATTTTAAACACAATTTCATTTTCTGCAATTCTCGCTACATTACCCTGTCGAAAAGTTGGGATTGAAGTTTGGTGATAAGCGCAATACAAAGCTTTATAGCTACAGAGCTTCCGCAACCCAATTGTAAACCTCACCTACACGAGGAGAATCCTGTTACAAATATTAATGTATCATACACATATTAAGCAGGCGGGCTTTGGCCCCAAGCTCCCCATGAAACTGCGGGTGGGGGCGTTATGGCCTATAAGGTTTAGTGTAGTCGTATAAATCGTTCCCGAGATGGTCTGGCTTGTACGTTAAGGGTGCTTTGTAACCAGAACGTTCCGATTATATATCCGGAAAAGTACTACCAGCATCTATAAAATTTCCCAAAACATTCAGGGAGTGTCCTTATCGTTAATACAACAACAACAAATTTAACAGACAGTCAATTCCCCGTTGAAATTTACCAATTCGACAGCGATGTTTATTTTCTTTATACACGCAGAAAAATTTTCATGTTGAATCAACACTTTTTTAACACTTTTTCCGGTTGTTATTTTTCAACACTATCGCTCAGGTTGTTTTAATATGAATCTACTTTTTCACTGTTCCTACATGTCAGATCAACATGAAGGAACAGTGTGAATTTAACATGATCACAAACGTTTGAATCACATGACTTCCTGTTAATACAACATTATTTGTCGCATTAAATTAACACTATTTCATGTTACTCTAACACGACCTGACATGTTAAACTAACACTATACTATGTTGAAATAACACGATATGTCATGTTAAACTAACACGATCTATCATGTTAGCTTAACAGGGTTTTATTGTTAATTAACACGATATATCATGTTAATTTAACAGGTTGTTATTGTTAAATTAACATGCTAAAAATAAAAAACCTCGTTTTTGGTTTTTTAAATTACATAATTTTATTTATTTATGACTTTTTCAATTAAGGATTGTT
The DNA here is from genome assembly GCA_029619165.1 of Eurosta solidaginis. Lineage (NCBI taxonomy): Eukaryota > Metazoa > Arthropoda > Insecta > Diptera > Tephritidae > Eurosta > Eurosta solidaginis. The sequence continues at coordinate 13,107 of JARSSU010008259.1, forward strand.
TTTTTTTATACAAATATGGAAATTATGAGTGACACTCGGTGTACGCGCTCTCGCATAACAAAACAATAAGGCGCCAGTGTGAAAGCCGCTCCCTGAATTTTATTCTTAGCCCAATCTCTGTTTTTAGAAAATGTCTGCCGAGTCAGCATCGTTTATAAGACACATGCTTTCAGCATCTAAGCCACAATCTGAAAATTAAACAAAACTCGTTTCAGCAAAAACTTTCTAAATTGCCCAAGCAATTGAAAAACTGCTAAAATACGTCCAAAAATGTCGGAATAGGCATCAAATGACGCCATGCCCAGTATTTTCTGCGCATAACACTTTTTTGCCTAATGTGATTACAACAACCACATGAAAACTTGCAACTTTTATTGCAAATATCTCTTCACAGAAGGAAACAAATACCAAACTCTGTTCTGCATATAAATACCATGGAAGCGCCTTCAGATTATTGATACCGAGGTAACACGTAAAATTGCACAAATTACTTACCCAAAACTCTTTGTAAAACTCGCTCGTTAAATTGCATCCTACTGCAAATAATTTCGCGTAAAGCTTCCACTTCTTTATTCGGAGAATAATCAACTAATATTTCCTCTGGAGTCTCAACAAATAACACATCCGACTGTTGGTCGAAATGAGGCATAAGGAAATCGATTTGTTTGCACATTTGGTTGGAACAATTTCACAAAATAAAGTTTTAGATAATTAAAAATTCACACAATTTTTTCGCCACGTATACGCTTGCACATTAAAATCGGAATAATGCAAGAGGCAGCGCAGTCATAGCGGAACATTACAAGGTGGCCGAGGCTCGACATTCATACAAACGTTCCATGTGTTTTGTTTTTGTAATTCTCTGGTGTAATGTGAAAATCGTACTACGCTAGAGAATGTTATGTCAAATCTTATGAAAAAAACTAGCAATCAGATACTTACCGACGCCACCTAGTTTTGATCCGCCATGCACGCAGCATAGAAAAACGAACGAACAGTGTTGACACAGAGAGATTTTTAATCCAAATGTAAACTTAATAATCAAGTAGTTTTTTGTACTCTATTTTTGCATATATGGCCAAAATCGCCAAAAAAGGCCCCACAGAAAAAATTAGGTTTTTTTTTCAAATTTTGTGTGCTTTTGATTGTTTTGGGTTTACACACATGCCAAAGAAACCTATGCTTGAAGACAACGCGCAACCTCTTGTTTTCCTAGAAAATATACGATAGTTTCTTTGGTGTTTATTAATGAACAAAATTTTAAAAAATTGCATTATCTAACGAAAAGGTACGTTGCATTTCAGGAATATTATTTCTAACGCTCTAGTTACCTTTTTCAGGCAGATTTAGGTTAATTGAAAATAATTAGATAAAATATTTCGAGGTGAAAAATGTTTTGAGTACTTTTGATCACAATGAATTCGATCGCATTTTTTCATGTAACGTAACAGTCCAAAATTCAAAATAGTTTTTTTGTGCAAAATCTAGCATGTCAACAAACCAGAAAAAATCGATTTCCTTCGAGCATTCCATGTCTATTTTTCATATAAACTATAATATTAGTAGAGTTTATAGTTAAGACCTTGTTCAGAGCCCAAATTTGTTTGTAACATAACAATCTTTACTTCAAACTTTTGTACGCCGATTTTTCAGTGTAATTTATTTTTCATTTATTACATACTTATTAAACCTTTAATATTATATACTACATGTGTTTTTTGGGTTTTGCATGTGTTTAGGCCAGCAGGCTAACCCCAAAGGAAAAATTAAGGGCCGGCCACCCTAATGCAATTTAATACAGAACCTCTTATTTATTACGGCCATTAGCACATATACTAAAAGCAAAATTGACGTTTGGTTAAGTTACCCCGCCAAAGGCCTGTTAGCTTTGGGGGGTAAACGGAACGCGTGGAATGGAACTCGGTCACTTGGATTAAAACCGCAGCAGTTTACGCACGCTCGAACATCTTGAAGCCGCAAGTTTAAGCCACATCAAACGTCACACCGCCCGAAAGTAGAGTTCCTGAATATATTAAAGGTAATATTGTAGCAATTGCATGCTTGCTCCTTTTAACTCTCTCTGTTAATTTCCACTGCGTATTTTATGAAATAAAGTCTATTGAAATTTTAATATTAATCACTGCCTTTCCTTCCTAACCTCCATCGAGAGAAACTAGTCTGGAATACGCCAGCTCAAGTTTTCAGCATGGTTTTCCGCGCATTACTTTCGATCGAATTGAGATATTAAATTTCTGTTTCCAGATTCCTAATCTAGACGTAAGTACGCGTGTTTGGGTCCCCCATTTGATATATTTTATCAGATTTTCGGTAGGTACCCATATATACATATACACACTAAAATATTAATTTCCTTTAGGTTCTACTTTCACAGTTGTGATCTGTACGACCCCCTCTACCATTCCCAGAAGCGTGATGTTCTCTCGTAAAGTTTCTCCAATATGCCACTAACAATAATGTTTCTCTTTTCGATAAGAGAACTTTGGTACTTTGGAACTTTTGGCCATTTACCTTACCAATACTGGCAACACTGACCACGACTTAACTTCTGTTCTTCTAAGAACAAAAATTATGTTCACAACCTTTGATGGGGGACAGATGACGGTCGAAAACAACACTTGTTCATGTTAAATCAAACCGAATTTATGGTGAGAGATACACACTAATGTAATTCTAATGCAGAAATAGTTCATGTTATTTTAACCATACGATTCATGTTAAAATGTTCGTGTTGATTTTACGAAATTGTTTCGCTTTACGTACTAGAGCTGTTCATGTTGATTAAACATGATTCATATTAACTAAAGATGTAAGAAATTTTTCTGTGTGTACCAAAGAAGCAGTCACTGCGTTCGGCCTTATATTCACCCTTATTGTCATTGTCGTCGTCGTCATTGAGCGACGACGTCTCACGACGACATGTTAAGTTCGGTATTGCCATCGTCGTTTTCGATAACTATTGACGGCTATCGACAAATGTTTGGTATTGGCTAAGCAAATTTGCTGTCGTCGTCGCCCTCACACGACGCCATTTCTGTCGAAGCGGTTTTTACTGACGACAGAAGGAAAATTTGTAAGTAAAACATTTCTTTTTTAATTAATTAAATATACAAACATCTAACATGCATTGTTTTTTTAGATATTCAAAATGAAAATAACGACGCGCAACAATTCGAGGGCTTGTAGCTGAGCTAGAAATAATCGGAGTTATTTCCGATTTTTTTTCTATTGAGTCTAAGCTCCTCTTTATTATTTACGTCACTACAGCTCGCTTTGCTGTTATAATAAAACATTTTTGTAAAATCTAGAAATGAAATATTTAAACAAATCTCACATCGCGAAAAAAATACAGAAATAGTAAAAAAAACTAACAGCTGATCCAGAAATGGCAGGGATGGTATATTTTTCTTTCCTTTTATCGATAAGTTGTCCTCGTCGTCCCAACAAGCTTAGCCAATACCGACTTGGTGTCGAAGTGACGACGAGGTCGATACGATGTGACGTCGACTGAAAAACGACGGCGATGTCGACGACGACAATTACAATAAAGCTTATTAAATTTTTCCACTAACTTTTCAATATATATTTCATTCTCTGTTCTAAGCTTTTTACCTCGTATTGCCTTTTTGGCACAAAATTCTCTCAGCTTTTAACCGAAATATTTCTTCTTACAATTGATTTAGAGTGTCTCTTTTACATCCATTCTAAGAGCTGCATGCTTTTCAGTATTTTTAGAAAGATTTTTATTTATATATTTTATTTATTTCAGTCTATTGATTTCAAATATTACAGACTAGATCAATTATTAATTTAATAATATTTTGACTTCTTATGAATTTATAAATTTAACATTTTTAATTAAATAAGATAAATAAACAAGTTTGAACATATAAAAACTCACAATTAACTCAATCACATCGTGTTACAAATAGGCCATTCATCGAGTAGCTGGTTCTACTAACTGCATCGACAAACAGATGATTATTTCATAAACTTCGAGGGTGTAAATATACGTTAAATAAGATCTTTAAATCATCACAGTCAATGCTGTGGTTCACCGCATTAGACACAAATAATAAGGATTATTAATTCGTCGGCCATGCAAAGATTTTAATCCTAGAAGCTTTCTTCTACTTATATAATCTTCGTAGTTTACTCTATCTAAGGCCAATTCCGTGGTTACTTTCTGCACTCTTTCAATTTTGTCGGAATATATATCATAATATAGATCCCATATATTACGGCATTGACAAAATAAAATCGAATTTGTCATGCCGATAGATTTATCTGCCAGCTATGTAATCCCCACATTAACAGGAAGTCGAGAAAGCGGCCCTTTGTCGTTTCACTTTATCCTTTACAATTTATCGATTTATTTGTCTGCCTTCGTTGATTCCATTAACTTCGTTGTTGCCGCTTGTTTAGGTAAATTTTTTCAGTAAGGTATGATTTATTTTTCTTAATAACAAATACAAATAACCCAGATTTTATTTGACAATCAATTTTAAAGAGTTTCTTCCTATATATGCATGAGCCCCATTAAATTGTATGCAGATTTTCGTTATTTCCTTGTCGGAGTCATGCAATAATAAGTAGTTGCATCTACACATTCACACATGTATACTTCCTTACACAACTTCGAATGTTCATCTATATTTATTGTCTTTCGCCTTACCAATTATCCAGCTCATTTTCATGCTCATTCATGACGTATTCATAGATAAACTTTAGTCATATGAGTTTGCAATGGGAATGGCCAAAAGACACTTGCACTACTAATTAATTTCAGTTATTGTCATGTCACACTGTGCATGAACAAAGAATGTGTCATGAATACTTAGTTAGTTGATGATCATATATTTACGTAAGTATGTGTTAGCTACGGCTAAGTTTATGATCGAGTCTAATCGCATCGCGCGAGATGACGAGAAACGCTCCATCGCTTCTTACATTTTCGCTAGCGTTTTCGTTGCGATTGAGTGTTTTATAGTAGAGCGAAATCGCAAGCGATGGAATGTTCAACAATATAACTCAACATATTTTTATTCACGTTGTGGCAGTGTAGAGAAAGCAACATGGGTACATTAACTCGTAAAATTTTATTATTAGAAAACAGCTATTTGTTTCGAAAAAAATATTTAAAAATTATATATGAGAAAAAAATATCAAGTGCATCCAATCGCGATTGTGGTAATCTGCATGACGCAAATTCTACAAACACTGCTTGTCACGTACCTTTTTAATAAAACATCCATATTGTTTCGCTAATTTCACTCAACTGAATTAAAATATTTTGGTTGCAAGTTTTCGGTGCTTTTGTCGCTTGTAATCGCTAAATTCGCTAAATCGCTTTGTCATAAACATCTTCATATGCACTAATATAATTGATCGCTAACAGCGATTCTCATCGCATCGCGCGATGCGATTAAAACTAAATAAATGTAAGGCGCGATAACCTCCGAAGAGATCTAAGGCCGAGCTTCTCTTCCAATTTGCGTCGTGCTCCTCTTGATTTTCCCTACAAATTGGCCGGAATTGTAGGTCCCATGATTTTATGCCGACTCCGAACGGCATCTGCAAGGCTGATGAGTTTTCACTGAGAGCTTTTCATGGCAAAAATACACCCGGAGCGCTTGCCAAACACTGCCGAGGGGCGACCCCGCTTAGAAAAATTTTCTTCTAATTGAAAAACTATATTTCTAAAATTTTTGATGTTGCCTTGCCCGGGGTTTGAACCCAGGGCATCCGGTGTGGTAGGCGGAGCACGCTACCATCACACCATGGTGGCCGCGATGCGATTACGCTCGATCATAAACTTAGCCTAAGTGTTACTCGTGAGACAATCGCTAGCGCTGCTTAGTTGATTTGTTTTGTAAATGAAGGGTGGGGCGGGGCGTATGAGTAACGAATGTGATTAAAAGCAGATTCCACTGAGTGGGGATGTTGCTATAGTGAAATTTGCGCTGCACAGTGTTTCGTGTAGCTGGACAAAATTATTTTATGAGATTTTCCGTTTCATATGCAGTCATTTATTACAACTGCGTCATTTTTTTCAGCCATATGTTCTTTTGTTTATTGTTTCCAAAATTTTACTTCATATGCATACATTTGCTCATTTCATATACAGTAACTCATGTGAATAAGTGACATAGATCCAAAAAATTTAAAGGACTTAAGAATATTACTTTATTGTACTAAATTGAATGGACTATAAATCTCAATACTGTAATAAATTCGGAAAAAAAAATTAAAATTGTTTATGAAAATTCGTCGAATTTTTCAAACATTTTTTAAATTTAATTTAGTTTTTGTTATAGATCGTGACACATTTTCTTATGGGAAACTAGTTAAAATGAATTTGCGAAAGCGAAAATTGTAAGAATTGTCCAAAAAGGGGTGTCTACTTATTTATGTGAGTGACTGTACATATGTATGTATATACATATTTTGTATTTATTTGAGTATTTATCCTGGCACTACAATTTTTACAAATTATTTATATAGTACCAGTCAGGAATGTAAAAGTGAATTACAATAGTAATAATAACAATGTAAATAATTAAATTGATTATGTGAAAATTACATATTACAAAAACTTAAAAGTAAAGTATCATACAAAGTACAAAAACAATAGATTTCAATTAAATAAAACCTGATCCAACAAAAGTTATAGGGTAGGTTATCTTTTATAAATATGTTATTATTCCGCTACCATCACTTTCATTCGATGAGTCACTTGTGGAATAGTCATGAGCATCAGCAACACTACTGTGAAAGCTTGAAACAACTGGGGTATTTATTGACTCCTCAACATTATCGGGGGACAGTAAATTTAAGGCTTCTGAAGTCAGACTTTTAAATTTTTTCTTAGGTATCTCTCTAAAATTGTTAACTAAAGGATCCGATGTTATAAGCAACATATTCATAAGATCTCTATTCGTGGCTTCACACGACTGCTTTTGTGTGTTATCATCCCTGAATCGTCTCAAATCTTTGTTGCGGGCTTCCTGTGCTTCCTCAGAAGTTGACCAATAGGTATACGGACATACGCGTTGATACTTCTGCCGCATAAAGTAACTCACCAGGACTTCTAGATTGCAAGAGATCATCCACTCGACGCCGTTTGGTTGTTTCTCTGCAGCTAACAAAGTCCTTCTTTCGTCTTCCGGGGCCGGGGTTACTTGAAGAAGTGGTTGGTTGGTCTGTGGCAGACTTTGAATCCACCGTTATTGTAAATGTGAAGTCTGGACCCGAAAGCCACTCCGAGTTTTTATTCATAAATCGCTCCTTATGTCTTCCAGAAGTGTTCCACTTTTGATCCAGCTTCGACGAATATGACAATATTTGTAAGCTTAAACATTTTTCTAATTACTCGGCTGCTTCGGTTAAATCGTTACTTAGTACAACAAAACTCAATATTCTTTATATCTGGTTTCCTTCGAATGTTGAACCTAAATGTCAAAAAACTCCGCTCTTGGTACGGTTATAACTAAACTGCTTTGTGGTTGTTGATTTCCGACAGGGTGAATAGTTGATGATTGTTGTGCTGTCATCTTAAGTTTCGTTGATCCTTCTGATTGTTATCAGTTGTGCAGTATTTATATTACAATCAGGTATTGGCGTAGATGCTACGAAATGGGGTTGTTTTGTGTAGCGTTCCTGTATGGTTTTACCTGCATAGGATTGCTTTGTATGTACCTGTTTTTATGCCTTGGTGACTGGTGCGGTAGGTTGTGGCAGGTTTGAAGTCAGTGATCTTCGCCTTTTGCTTTTGGTGTGCTCTTGTTGATCTTGCTCGTTTAGTTTTGTGTATTTTATGGCTTCGTGTTTGTTCCCTGAGAATGGTTTTGCCGTTTGTAGATCAGCTTTAAAGGTTCAAATATCTCGTCGGAGCTGGTACGTACATACATCCTATTTGATATGTAGAGATAACTAACTCTACAAAAAAAAATTTAAAATAGATGTGCAAAGAATTCGCAATGGTTTTTTCTTTCGACTATTATAGAATACTTGCGACTATAACATACGTAAATTTAGCCCGGATTTCGGCGAATGTATGTAACTTTTTTGTTCCTAAAACTAAAATATAGAGAAAAAATACCTTTTCTTCTAATAACGGAATGTTAAATATATTGAAAATACTCTTATTGCGAAAGAGATTACTATTAAAAAATTTTACTTACCTTCGAGCTTAGAATCCATCAAAAAAATTATATAAAGTGTTCACTTAAAAGAAATATGAAGCTTAATATTCAACAAGAATTTTGCAAATTAATCAATGCATTTTACGGCCACTCCTGCCTTCTTTCTCCAATTACTCAATATATATTGGCAAAGATATCAAAAAACAAAGCAAAACCCCGTTATTTTGTTTGTTTTCTTTCATTTCTCATTACACTTTTCTTGGAATAAGAACTTTGTTTTTGTCCAGCTAGCTTGTTCTACACGAAACACTGTGCGCTGGTGTAAATATGTACTTTATCTATTGAAATATTTTATAAAGTGGCAATGCAGTAGTTATGCACTATCAATAAATTAAACTATTTATAAATAAAATTGCAGTATAAGTAAAAGTGAGCCATATCAAAAGCGTATACAGATAATTACGATATCACTTAAATTCGATCAACTTCCTGTATTGGCTCACGTTTTTCTTCTCATTGATTCGACACATTTGCTTATATAAATAAAGAATGTTATCGTTAAAATAAATTGGGAACACAAGCTTCTTGCTAAATTCTCGTATCTCTAAATACTCTAAATACTAGCAAGCGATTTCTGGATATTTATGTGCTCGTAAGCTTTATATATTATTTCCTTTGCAGCGGTTACATTCAATCTTGAGAAGCTCTAACGGCTTAGGAGTATTTCGGGATTCAGAAATCTCGCGAGTAGATGAATTTCTTCTTAACAATTTCGAGAAATCGTGAGCCCTACTACACAGTATCATAATGTTGGAACAATGTAGGTTGTAGAATTGATATGAGCTAGACAAGATTGATATGAGCTAGATCAGATAGCAAGTCACGGGCGTGACAGGGAAAGGAAGTAAAGTAAGGGAAATGAAAGGAAATGCACGCAAAAAATAAACTAAAAAATAGGACAGAAGGAGGGAGAAGAAAATATTAGTAGTCGAAACCGAAGCCAAAGCAGAAGCCGGATCCGAACAGGAAGACGTGTAGCATTTGCTATCGAAGCTATAATGGTTTGTTATCATGACCCATCGTTTTTTATTTTGTCGCCGTTACGTATAGACGAGCTATCGATTTGTTACGAAGTGTTATTATTAGCTACCGATAATAATGTAACAGTATTTAGACCCACAAGATATTTGTTTGTATCGTAAGTGTATTTTTATCAAAAGTTAATTGGATACATATCGAAAGTTATCGATATTCTAAGAAAGAATTTTTAGAAAAATTATTGATTTATTATCGAAAATATTTTGATTATTTATCGATATGCTATAGATTTTTCATCGGATGTTACTACTTTATTGTCGGTTGTGTATCGATATGTGGTGGAAAATATAATTATTTGTCATCCAAAGTTATCGATTTATAGTCATAACTTAAAGATTTGATATCCACAAGCTATGAATTCGACTGCTATCTACGGCCCGTAAAAACATACAAACATATAAAACGTTTCTTTCTTAGACTACATTGGGAGTAGTACTTCACAATCACAATTATCGCGTACTTCACTAAGCGTGTCTAAATCAAACTGGTTCATTATCGCTTGCCCCGCGCTGCTTTCAAGCTCTCAGTTAGCTACGTCTATTTATTTCTCCTAAAGTCTAGACTTTTCAAAAACTGTTGTACCTCATACTGTAGCATTCATTCATTTATTCATTTATTCTTGTGATGCTTGACTCTTACGTACATACTCAGTCAATGTACACACATATATTCCGACACGCGCCACGTCAGTCTACTGTCTCGTAACTCGAGACGTATTCTGTTAGAAGTTAAAGCTGCTTGCTCACCACCAGCCTTTGCCTGCGCACAATTTATTCCCACGACGCGTTGACACTTAACTTACTCTATTCTGTTTTTGCTTACTAAGCATTTCCCACAACTAAAAGTTATTTGCTTACTGAGCGTTTCCCCTCAACTAATGTTATTTGCACTGAGCTTGCGTTGCCACCGAGCTGCATATATGTATCTACGCAGTTCATATTTTGTACATTTAGTATGTAAGTATGTATTAATGTAAATATGTATGTAGGTAGCTCATAAGCATTAATTAGAATATTTTGTATAAATATTAAGGTAATTTCGTCAATAAGATACTGATCATTTGGGCATCAAACGAGTAACCAAGTTTTACTTCTTTATCCTTAATTGGCGATCCTGCCATACCTGCTTAATAACAAGCAGACTGCTGTTTAAGAAGCAGATTGCTAAAAAAAACAGAACTAGTTAGCCATCATTTATTAATAAACTCAAGCGTTGTCAGCAGACTGCTGCTCTGAAGCAGACTGCTAAACTCTTGAAAAGGTTCTACATAACCTGCTCAAATCTCCTTAGCAGAACATATTAAGTATTCACAAGGATCCTGCCTCAAGGAAGCAATTTCCTGGAACTTTGGAGAAACATAAAAAATCTACGAAATATTTGCTAAACGTACTTCCACAATATCAAGAAATGTGCTTGGAGAAAAAACGTTCCGGAAAATATACTATGAGGAAAAAAAACCCGCCTTCAAAACGCAAAAGTGTGATGGACAAAACGAAGGAATGAACAAATATCACAACCGCAGGGAATACCGGCGAGGTTAAAGAAGTGAATATAAATCGAAACAAGGCAATTACAGAAACTGGAACTCATAGTTACGACCAGCAGCAGAAGGCATAAAGAAGGTGTGAGCAATTTGGACTGGCAGCATAAAGCATAAGAAGGAAAGAATGTGAAACATTTTTCGACTGGCAGATAAATAAGTATAAAATCGAGATTATTTGGCAACTTCACGGTTGCTCAACCAGTAGCAGCAATTTTTAATTTCTGCTTAGGAATTTTTTTTGGGAAAAATGTTGTCTTAGATAAAACGTAGATTTCTCAAAATAATAATAATAATAATACATTTTGAGTTGTAAATACCAGAGTAAATTGGAATGCCCAAGAAACACATGAAAAGAAACCCATCCACTGGACGCATATGATTGCGAGAGATAGAAATAGAGACTTCATAAAGGAATTAGAGTGGTTGAAAGAATTTTGGAATCCATTTGTATGGACAGAGAGCCTACCGTGAAGATATTATAAGACCAACCACCAGAGAGCAAGAAATGATGCTGATGTTCGAAAATATTTTCCAAATAGACATGGGTAGAAAATGAAATACCAAGAAATTTACAAATAAAGTTTTTTTAAGAAAATTATTTCTTTGAAATCATTTTGAAACAAGTAAGGAAGGTTAAGTTCGGGTGTACCGAACATTAATTACTCAGTTTGAAAGCTATGGTGGACAACATAAGGGAAAATAACCATGTAGGAAAATGAACCGAGGGTAACCCTGGAATGTGTTTTGTATGACATGTGTATGAAATGGAAGGCCCTAAAGAGTATTTTATGAGGGAGTGGGCCATAGTTCTAAAGGTGGATGCCATTTACGGATATCGCCATAAAGGTGGATCAAGTTGACTCTAGAATTTGTTTGTACGATGTGGGTACAA
>JARSSU010008260.1:0-79519 GCA_029619165.1 Eurosta solidaginis
CCGAGGTACTTAACAGATTTCTCCCATGGTATTTGATGAGTGCCTAGCCTCAACCTGGTGCTAGGTAGATAACAAGGACTTCTTTTTCTGGTGAAAAAGATGGCTTGTATTTTTCCAGCATTCAGCTTAATTTTCCAATTATGCATATAGTCAGAAATACTACGTACCGCACGCTCCAGTTTTGCTACAATTTCATCGCCGATTTCATGCGAATAGAATATACCAATATCGTCAGCGTACATAGCATATTGGCAATTTTCAACTTGTGGAAAACCTGAACAGTAAATAATATATAACAGGGGGCCAAGTACTGATCCCTGAGGAACTCCAGCGGGTAATTCAATTAAGTCAGAGTATTCCTTATTCAAACATACACTGTAATAACGATTGGCCAAACAACTTTTTATCAGCTTCACGATATGCAGAGGAAAGTTAAAGCTGATTAACTTATGAATCAATCCATCATGCCAGATTGAGTCAAAGGCCTTTTCAATGGCAAGTAATATTAAACCAGTAGACTTCCTGTCACCAAAACTAGTTTTTACATAATTGGATATGCGTTTTACCTGATGCGTTGTACTGTGATACTGCCTAAATCCGAATTGCTCATATGGCAAAATTTGGTGTAAGTCAATAAATAGACATAATTTGTGTTTTATGACTATTTCAAAAATTTTAGATAGGGAACTTAGGAGGCTTATAGTTCTATAACTTTCAGCAATATTGTTTGGTTAACCTGGCTTCCAAATAGGTATAATTTTGGCTGTTTTCCAGGTCTTGGGAAAATATTGCAATTTAAGGCAAGAATTTATAATATACGTGAAATACAGCACTTCTTCCCAAGGCAGATACCTTAACATAATATTTTTAATTAATGGCGCCTGGTATATAAGGTCTTGAACCTGCTCTTCTGTTACGTATTCAGACTCGGGAGTGTCCAAAAACTGTGAATCAATTTGGCTTGCTGATTGGGCTACTAAATCTTCTATCTGTGACGTACCTAAGTGAGCAGACGCTTTATGATTATTGAGAAATTTGTAAGCAAGAAGGTTTGCCTTTTCATCATCGGGGAAAACGATTTTATCATAGTCATGCAACGGTGGTATTTGTGTGTGCTTTTTTCATAGCAATTTGCAAATATTCCAAAAAGATTCTCTCCTTTTCGAACGAGCTAAGCTTCTTTTTCCACGATTCATTTCTAAATTTGAAAATCTCAGTTTGAATTTTTGCAGAATAGTATTTTACACGGTCATAGTCTGACTTTTGCCTATATCGACTCCACTGTCGGCGATGGTAATTTCTGACCCTTATTATATTGATAATAAAATAAGGGAGTTTAAAAAAAATTGTTTTTGGCACTTTAAGCGGAACAGCACTTCTCATAGCAACATTTATACTATCATAGAAGACTTCTATATTTTTGTCAATCTCTTCAGTTAAGACAATATCATTTACAATTGTTGGTAAACTGTACAGTGCATTTTTGATTTATCGACGATAAATACTCCAATTTGTTTTACTGTAATCCATTTCAAGGTTTTGACAGTAGGAAAAATTTAAATTCAGTAAAAATTTGACAGGCAAATGGTCTGAATTAATTCATTCAAAACTACTGGTTGAGTTGGACGCATGGGAATATTTGAGAGTACTAAATCAAAATTTGAGGGGGCAAAGGTATTCGATGTTGGTATATACGTTGGCTGGTTTGTATGCCATATTGTTATTGGAAAGAATGTGGTAAACTCATTTAGTATGTTACCCCAGCTATTCGCTCTTATACATCCCCAATTACGATGTTTACTATTAAAATCGCCACAAAATAGGAAATTTCCACTGATATTGAAAAGTTTTCTTAAATCTTTTTTAAATTTGTTCTTAAGTTCAAAGCTATTAGCGCCACCTGGAAAATAAGTACTGAACAGTTTAATTATTTTATTGTCTGAAGACATAATTTGAATTACGATATTTTCCACTACCTCCGTGTTTATATGCGGTATCATAATAAAACTAATACACGTCTTAATTAATATGGCAACACCGCCACCTACATTTGCTTCTCTGTCTTTACGTACACAAACATAGTTTGGGTTATACAATTTGTCTGTGTATTTAAGCCACGTCTCAGAGAGTAAGCAAATATCAATATCATTTTTAACGAGATAATCGAAAAGTTCCATAAATTTATTTCGTATACTACGACAATTCCAAAATATTACCTTTAGTTTTGTTGTACCTATCATTTAGAATTAGAGTACACAAACTAATCGCTAATTTTGCTATTACATTAAATTGCTCATGTTTTGTTTTACATTCTTTTAGTTTAGCTTATATTAAAGCTCAAAAGTAAGTTCTGTAATTTCAAGTTGCTTTTACAAGCTGTTTCCGCTGCAACACCATCAGGAGAGCACCATGCCTGTGGCTTAGTTACTGTATTCATTGCTGTTGTCGGCTCTTTTGCAGAGATAGGTGGGAATTGTGCATGGCGCAACATTACAAGGTGGCAGCATGGGACAGCTGATTTTAAGCTTTTTTTATTTGATTGAATACATTTTATTTTCAAGGCCAAAGAGGACAGCACTAAACAACCTTTCGTTTTTAAGATCATGAGTAAAAAAACTGGCACGACTTCTCTTTTAATAGCGCTTTTATTTTGTTGTATGTGTCACTTGATTCGCTTAGAATTTTAACACCAATGGAAATTTTTTTAAGAGAAAGTCGGGTATATCATTTTGTAACAAAAGATCCTTTACAAAGTCACTATCTTGTACTAAAACTTTGATAGGCGGAAGCACTACTTTTGATGGTTTATCGTTTATAGCACTTTCATTGTACTCCATATTATCTTCTTGATTTTCAAGAGCCTGTAAGGGCGTCCAATAGTTTCTTCTGTTGTCATTTTTATCACTCACACTTGGTTTATTAGTGTCCAAAAGCTTGCTCAATTTACTTGAAGACATTTCGTCTTCAATTTGGTTGAAATTTTTTCGTTTCACTGTTGTTTGTTTTGCTCAGGCTCAGGAAAAGAAAAACACACATCTACCTTCGTCAAAGAGAAAACAGCGACTGAGATTACCTAGATGTTAACACTGTAACTCGGTCTTCTTCAACTAAAATTGAGTTTCTCTCGTTAATCCTATCTGATTCCTTCTCAAAAGTGCTTGTGTCTTGTCTTTACAACCCAAATAAAAACTCTTTGTATCTCCCTTTCTTCGACGATCTTTCTTCGAAATTAACTGCTTTTGATCATTTAGTTATTTGCGGGGATTTCAATATTAATTTATTAACTCCTTACTCCAATACGGTGAATTTCGTAGGCTCGGTCGCATCTACTGGCATGCGCATTGTTAATAGCCAAATGCATACTTTCTTGTAATTCGCGTCCAAGTTTGTTAGACATCTTTATTGTCCCAACTTCTACCGCTGTGGTTCTATTGATCAATTGTCTTTTGTTTCAGATCACGACTTAATATTTTGTACTTTAAATTTTAAATTGCAATATAATGATGTTGGAGCCACTGATTTTTACTACCGTGATTACAATGCTATTAATTTAACCAGTTTGTTTTTCGATTTAAACCACTTCTCCTGGGAACGCTGCTGGCAATTAGTCACTGTTGATGATAAACTTAACTATTTATCACAATCCCTACTTTACTTTTTTAATAAGCATGTTCCTCGCGCTCTAGCCCTTGGATTTCACGCGAGGTCAAAGTGGCCATAAAAAATGGAAACCTCGCATATAACGTATGGAAAAGAAAATGTACTCGTGAAAACTGGATCGCCTATAAGCAGGCTCGGAACAAAGCTTCAACCTCTGTTCTACTGACTAAAAAGAAATTTTACCGTGGCAAACTTAACACTGATTTGCCTCCCAAACAATTATGGTCTAATTTAAAGCGGTTATGCGTACGGCCATCCTCGGAAGCCTCTTGTTCTCTAGACCCTAACCTTCTCAATTCTTTTGTTGTTTCATCCAGCTCCTCTGTTTCCCCTAGTCATCTACCTTTAGATTCCTTGTCCATATTATCATCCTTACCTAAGTTTCAATTCGTGTCGGTCGGGGAACTTGAAGCAGCTAAATGTGTTTATGGTATCAAATCAAACGCAATAGGATCTGATGGCATTCCACTTAAATTTTTTAAATTTATCCTACCTAATATCTTACGCTGCATCACTCACCTTATAAACCACTGTTTCACTACTTCGACTTTGCCTGCTGCATGGAAAGAAGCAATTGTTATCCCGCTCCCAAAGAAACCTGGGGCTTCTGAGCCCTGTGAATTCAGACCCATAAGTATACTGACTGGCCTGTCTTAGGTAGCTGAGATACTTATGGCGAATCAAATTATAGCTTTTATTGATAAAAAATAATCTCCTCAGTCCGTTTCAATCGGGTTTTAGAGAAGCTCACTCTTGCTCGACTGCTGTCACGAAAGTTCTCGATGACATCCGTCAGGAGTTTGACCAGGGTCACTTGACGCTTCTGTCTTTGATCAACCATAGCCTTCTCTGTGATAAGATATACAAATGTTTCGGTTTTGATGAAAACGCAGTTAAGCTGGTAAAGAGCTATCTTAGCAACCGAACTCAAAAGGTTAAAGTCGGGAATAGTTTCTCTGCAGCTGGGTTTACCAGGCCTGGAGTATCACAGGGCTCTGTATTGGGTCCCCTTCTTTTCAGTATCTTTATAAATGACATTTTTAATGTCCTCTCTTTTGCTCGACGGCATTCTTATGCGGATGATGTGCAATTATACATTTCAAGCCATATCAGCCTGGTTCAGGATCTTACAGATAAGCTGAATGTGGACTTACGCTCGATTATGGAGTGGTCTAGGTCAAACCTTCTGTGCCTTAATGCTCAAAAATCATATGTTCTTCCAATCTATAAAGATAAGATCCAGATTTCTGATATCCCACACCTTTACATTGGATCTGCAAGAATTCAGTTAGTCGAAAAAGTACGAAATCTAGGCTTTGTAATCAACTCTAAGTTTTCCTGCGAAGACCACGTCAATCAAGTTGTGGGAAAAATCTATTCTACATTGCGGTGCCTTAGAGTGTGATCAATTTTCGTACCTTCTGATACAAAGAAAAAGCTTATTCTGTGTCTTATTGTACCTTACATAACCTACTTTGAGGTCGTTTATAGCAATTCAGATGCCGTCTCCCTTCATAAACTCAGTGTTGCTATTCAACTACGCCACTAGATATGTGCACGGTTTGAAGAAATTTGCTCACTTATCTACGTTGAGAAACTCAATTCTTGGATGTGACCTAATACATTTTATCAAAGCGCGTAATTGCATTTTTATGTTTACATAGCTAGTTTACAAAAAGCCGGTTTATTTGTACGATAAGCTTACGTTTTCCAAAAGCACACGCTCCTCTAATTTTATTCTTCCAAAGTTTAATTATTTAACCTCTTCCAGGCTTTTCTTTGTTAACGGCGTTAGGCTATGGAACTCCATTCCACAGTCTTTAAGAAACTCAATGAGAGAAAATAATTTCAAACATCTTATATTTGACTATTTTAGTGATCAAATTGCATAACACGGTTTTTATAAATTTATCTATCTCATATTTTTAATTTTTATATATGTATTTTTATATACATAAGTTTTATGTTTGTATTGCGCAATAAAAGATTTTAATCTTAATGTGCTAATATATTAAAACTAATAACTAATAAATGAAATGAAATAACACAAAAAGAAATATCGCCATTTCGACTGCTGATGGGAATATCACCATATCTCAGCTGCCGTTTCGAGAAGCTCTATCTTAGAATAATTTCTATATGCTTTGACGTGAGCTGCAGCGTGTATGAAATGGGATATTGATGATTTTCCACTCAGTAGTCGATTTATAAAAACACAAGCATTTAAGAATTTCTCATTCGATCTAAAAAGATAATATTATCTTGACTATTTGTGTATATAAAAGCAATAGTTTCACCCCGATTATCTTGCATCACTGCACAAAGTTTTCCATTCACAACGCCCGGTGCCCCAATAAATTCAAAGTCCGCAACACGTGTATCAAGAACTTCATTGGCCATTATTCGTCCGAATAATTCACATTGCAGCAAATGATAAACATCATTACGTGTTAAAGTAAGGACTGCACATTGGACTATATTCGAAGTCTCCCCATTTTCTGCAATTGCCCCACCCCATCCACTAACATGCATAAGTGCGTTTTCTTCAACTGTGCAGCCGTGATATTCTATTGGTCGTACTGTTGGGCGCCGGTCAAACGTTTCATGCACTTCCACCACAGCAATACGTAAATCGTTTCTTCCGCGAATAGCAGGATGTGGATAATGTATTTTCTTCACTTCGCGAATTTGTGCATGTTCGTCCATATGACATAAATTCGGTGTACCAGCTACAACAGTGTACAAGTGCTCAGGATAATATCTCACGCGAATTGCAGCTGAAACCGCCTTCGTCAAACTGATTAATGAGCCAACGCAGTAATTTTTGTTATCATAAATTATTGATACCAAATAAGGATGCTCCCCTATATTCGAAACAATGCTACCTCTCATGCGATATTCTGAATTCGTGCAAGTCATAAGATGGCTAAGCATGACAAGCAAGAGCGCGATATAATTGTAAAAATACATTTTAGCTTAAGACTATTTCCACAGCTTTTTAAGTGTAAACTACACCAAAATCAATTTTGTGCGCGCTATTTATACATAATTGGGCCGTGTGAATAAAAAATAAACAAAAAACGTTTCCTCAGATTCCAGAAATTCGAACAATATAAACACTTCCTCACTTGAATTAAATCAACATAATTATAGAAAGGAAAAAAACAATTTTTTTCACCTTGAGTAAATTTTTGGTTAGAAGTGCCTAATTAAAATTTCAGTGCCCTTAGTTATGAAAATATTTATACAGCTTGTTAAATAGACATTTCTATAGAAATTTCGTAAAAAAATGTATGAAAACATTTATTTCAAGCAATTTTTAATTTTATAATTTATGTAATAATTTGGGAAAAATTTAAACAACGTGACATCAGGATGGACAAGGCGACACCTGTTTCGATTATACCTTGTAAATCTCTTCAAAGCCTTTTCTCCCGGGAGTGGGATTCGAGCCCGCACTCCTACGATAGTTGAAATGGTTACAAACGCATTCAGCTATGTCATGCCTTAGTTGTTGTAAAGTTTTTCCCAGTTGCCTTCTTTTGCATATATTAATCTTTACACATCACATACTTCGTATGTAATTATGTGTTGAAGTTATGCATGTTTGTAAGGCGGTTTCAGAGAAACTTGGTATTGTTGCTGTTTTTGTTCTATTTATAGAACTACAACGAATTAACCAAATGTTGTCTCTTTGTATAGTTAATCGGGGATTGCCCGTATTGCTTAAATGTATGAAAACATTTATTTCAAGCAATTTTTTAAAAAATGTTCCCAAATTATTAAAGAAATTTCTTATTATTTTATATTTTGTGAAAAGAACAAAGCGTACACTTAACTATTTTCATTTATTTCCAATAGCATTAAGTCAGTCGTGCTGTCATCCCCCGTTTCCGTTACAGTTTTCTATTCCATTTTCTATGCCGGTTCTATACCATTTTTCCATTATTCCATTTTTTATTCATGTTTCTATTCCAGTTTCTATTCTAGTTGCTATTCCAGTTTTTATTCCAGGTTTTATTCCGGTTGCTGTTCCAGTTTCTATTCCAGGTTTTATTCCATATAACATTCTCTCAAAGATCCTTTTCTGATCTGGATGTAGCTTCGATTCCGCTCATCGTTTCCGCTCTCGGTTCATTTAAAGTTTGGCTTCTGATTGCAGTACTGGTTCCGGTTTTTAGTTCAATTCTATTAAGGTTTGGGGTTCGGTCTTGTTTCCAATTCCGGCTTCAGTTTTGGCATAAAATCAGATTTAAGTTGGATATTTAGATTCGGTTCTGTTTCCGACTCCATTTTCGGTTTCTGTAACCCTCTCTTCTGGTCCGTGATTTAGTTCCAATTTTCCTTCGCCATGTTTTCCAGGATTCGCTGCCCGTGTCGGTTCAGATTATGAGCCCAATTTCGGTTTTATTTTCCGCTTCGATTACGGTGTTCTGGTTTCTGTTCATCTTTTGGTTCACATTTCAGTTCGGATTTCTATAGTGGTTTTGATACCGGTGTGCTGCGTGTAAGTTCCAGTCTAGATTTCGGTTTCCGAGTCGAGTTTATTTCGCCACCGATTTCCTCTCCAGTTTGGTTTCATTCATTCATTCTCGTTACAGTTTCTATTCCAGCTTTTCTTCCAGAATCGATTTCTGTTTATATTCCAGTTTCTCCTCCAGTGTGTATTCCAGTTTTAATTTCAGTTTCTATTTCTGTTTATAATCTAGTTTCAACCCCGCCTTCTTTTCCGGATTCTATTCCAGTTGCAATTCCAGTTTCTGTTGCAGTTTTTATGGCGTTTTAGGCTTCTGTTGCTATCATGGTCAGGAGGGATAACCGAAGTCTCGAATGGCACAGCCTAGTTTGGATAAAATTGAGCCAATCTCTAACTAGTCTTATGTGAGTGTTGCCCACGTAATAATAATATTTAAAAACACGACAACCCTAAATATACTCACAAACAGAGCCGTAAAGAGAAAATCCGGGGCCGGAACTAAACAATTTACGGCCCCACTATAAAAAATCCACTAATACATTTGATTAATTTGAATTAATGACGTCTCATTCATTAATCATTATTGATGGATTACATCAAAAAAAATTTCCCACAACTAAATGATTTTTGGACTAAGAGCTGAAAATAAAATTAACATAGAATATTTACTATTTATACTATTTTATTGTAACGTAGAAATAAAATTCTCTTTCATCAGCCACATATTGTTTCAAATAATCTTTTCTAGTTTTTTGGTAACATTTTAATACATTTCTGATCAATTTAATGATCATTATAAATTTTAATTACTCAGTATAGAAGGTTAGGATATCAAAGAATGGCTGCTTTTTTCGTTGCAACATTTTTTATGATAATATCAAAACTGTCTTGCCAAAACGGATTCAACACAAGGCGTGGCAAGTCCTGAAACTCGCTCTTGAGATGAACAAGATCTATGAAAGTTTTTGATTCTTGAAAGGACGTTGAAGGAACGTTCTGCACTAGCTACAGTGACGGGGATAGTGCAAAAGATACGTAAAGCAACACAAATGTTGGGGAAAATTGTATAAAGATTTTGAACATAGAAATTCCAATGGTGACAGACCTTTATCAAAATTTGCTTCGTAAATGTGTTTCAAGTGAATTATTTCGTATTCTAAGCTTTGAGAAATATTCGACTTGTATTTTCGGACAAATTTTGAAACTCGCCCAAATCGTAGTTTCATCCATGTCTTCAAATTGCGGAAAACGTTTCGCTCAAATTTCTCATAGCTGCAAATCGTTCAGTAATGCCAGTGATTACCGAATCAACAATCACCAGGACTGTATTGTTTTTAAAATTAGACTCTAAATCATCCGTAATCATCTCATTTAAATTATTTCCGAACATCTTTTGGGTTTTCTCTTTCGAATGTCCGGAAACTTTGGCAAGATGTTCAATTGAATAGCAACTGTTTTACATTCGTTTAAAATTGTCTCCCATTGGTTCCTGATGAACTTCAAATCAGCTAATAAGGCATCCAGATGTCGTACCTCAACATCTATGTTGGCTTCGAGGGCCTCTGTCTCTAGCTTGGAGGACTACGTTTCTTTCATTAATGGTAGGTAGTCAGTATTTTGAACCATTATTGAGGACAGCAAAATACATTCGAAATTGTTGATGTACTTGAGAATGCCGGTAACATCTCCGTATGCTTGCGCAGTCAAATTTGGCTTTTGTCTGAAAGACTATGAAGAGAGCTCGGTACATTTTTTTTGAGGGTGTCCCATCGTTGTGGAGTGCTGGTGAAAATAGTAAAACATTTTCGTACAACTCCGAAGAAAGTAATTGCAGCCGTACAACATTCTGCAGCATCAATACCACATAAATTGAGACTGTGGGTTGCACAAGGTGAGTAATCAGCATTCGATTTTTAGTCGAGAATGTGACGTAGTGCTCCGTTGTAAGCTTCTTTCATATTGGCGCCGTTATCGTACCCTTGTGCACGACAATCTTTTAATTGGATTTCATGTTTACCTAGAGTATGGAAAATTAGATCAGCGATTATTTTACCAGTTTTTTGGTAACAATTCACGAAAGCCAAAAACCGTTCTTGAACTGTAAAATTTGTTGCTTTCGAATTGAAATGGAGTTAGCGCAAAATGAACGTAGTCAACGTGACTGGCATCAGGCATAGCATCAACGATAATAGCAAAATTCTTGGCTTTCTTGCCTTGATCTAATACAGTTTCCCTCACGTGCTTTGCACAAATTTCTATAAACTCGCTCTGAATGTCTGGAGAAAGATAGTGAACTTGTAAACGTTTGTGCTGCTGTTGTGAAATCCTAACTTTCTGCAAATGATCTCTAAATATCGGATCATAATGGCTTATGAGATCTTAGATGCTCAAAAAATGTACATTGTTTCGTTCACCAAGATATATATTTTCGCCTTTGAAAGTTAGGCCTCTTTCTCCCAAAAATAAAATAGTGTCCTAAATCTATACATATATATAATTCAAATTATGTACGTATGTAGGTATCGATAGAGTTGCGTCCTAAACGGATCGACCGATCACAACCAAATTCGCACAACCCACTAAAACCTTCCATGGATGGCCATAGGCTAAAAATAATATCGATATATAAAAGGGGCGTGCACCTCCCATACAAAATGAATATTTGGTTCTACATAACTCTAAAAGTATTCATGCTAGAACATTGAAATTCAGTAAGGAGTTATACGAGGTCAATCCCTAACACCCCTAAGAAAATGTGGGGTGGGGGAGAAGGGGGTGTAGCACCTTCCCTACAAATAGGATTTTTCAGAACTATGGCTGCCGTACAAACTTCGGTTATTTTAACAGCTAAAGTTTGACTACAGAAATGAGATTGGCTGTTATTCCTTTTGGACGTTAGTAATCTGCCGCCGTTAAAATTTTTTGTCAACTTCGGTCTATCTACATCTTCTATATCTATATAAAATTCAAAATTTCGAAAACAAAAAGTTTTCATACCAAGGATTCCATTAATACCGACAGATATACCTTTCAATTTTAATCGCCTCCAATTTCCTATTAGGTTGGCTTTCGCAATGTCTATCAATAAAGCTCAAGGACAGTCATTAGCTGTAGTAGGAGTCAATCTTACCAACTCATGTTTCACCCATGGCCAATTATACGTAGCCTGCTCCAGAGTTGGCTCATCGAAAAATCTTTTTATTTATACGCCAAATAATATTACAAAAAATATTGTATATCCTATGGTTTTCAGCAATACCTAAATTCGCAAATACACAACCTTAAAATAAGTTTAAAATTTGTGTTATTTATTTTGCATATTTTTTAGAAACGTGGGGTGAAGCCCACGGGCATAAGCTAGTTCTATATAAAATTTCTTTCCACTTTTGAGTTTCAGTGATTAGCTGTTCATTGATAAGTGTATCAGTCGTAGCCTCCTTTTGAATTTGATTTTGTAAAGATCGCCATTGAATATAACTTTTAATGTGATCTTGAGTATTTTCGTGTGATGGCAGTTTATCGTATAGATTCTTCCATACCTGGAATTTCGAATATCCGCACAACAAATTTTAGGTCGATTGAAAGTATTGGTGCTTAATAGAAGACATGGTAGGCATTGCTACTGGCGCTCCACACTAACCAGTCACGCTCCATTTTCTCTCCATTTGGCAAGATTCTGTTTAACAACGAGGTAGGAAATGCCTCACCATGACAATCACGTGGAAAAATAACAGGACACTTTTGATGACCTCGACAAATCATTTCGTCGACTTCTTCAGATCGCAAAAACTCATTATTCACGGCACCGATAACGAAGTCGTTTAAATAATCTGGACTTTGATACAGAGTAGGTGGTATTGTTGGAAGGATTTGAAGATGAACATTCATCAGTGTCACCAGGAAAACTTTACGATTTCGGATTCATGTAAACATACATTTTTGTTTGATGTTTTTATTGTCTCCTCACTGTTCGAGGGCCCAGGCAAAAAATCATGATCAATATTCGTTGCTTTTGAAATTCTGCTTAAAATTTGAACATGGAACAACTAAAGACTCTCCTGAATGTCTTAGTATCTCTAAATCGTGGGCCCCCTGAGAAGACCCGGGCCCGGGGGGAATCCCCCCATTCCCCCTCCCTATCGCCTGGCCTGCTCACACACCACATACTACATATGCACATACAATTAAATAAATGAATTTATGCAAAAATTGCATTTATTACATATGCACTAGCTGCTTTTTCTTACTTTTACAGTTTTCTCGCTTTCCTTGAGTAATGAATGACATTTCGATTGTCAATTTGCGCTGGAATGAATTGTCTGGGCTGCACGCTAATAAGACATGGCAAAAATACGCATGCGCGCACCATACCAAATGTAATAGCTTGTTTTCATTTGAAAATTAGAAAAGTGCAACATGACATGATCGATTTTGCATGCATAAAGTCATACATAGAGATGTGTATAGAGAAAAAAAACACATAATTGAAAGCATATACCGAAGCTAACTCTTACCTTCACAAAATTGCGCAGAAGGAAGGTAAACTAGATTGTTTACGATCAGGTTGGATAAGATTGCATAAGATTAGATTAAATACAATTAGAGTTGAAAGGATTAGAGAAGATTAAAAATAAATAAATGTAAGGCGCGATAACCTTCGAAGAGATTTTATGCCGAGCTTCTCTTTCAATTTGCGTCGTGCTCCTCTTGATTTTTTCTACAACTTGGCGTGACGGGACCTACTTGTTTTATGCCGACTCCAAACGGTATCTGCAAGGCAGATGAATTTTCACTGAGAGCTTTTCATGGCAGAAATACGCTCGGGGTGCTTGCCAAATACTGCCGAGGGGCGACCTCGCTTAGAAAAATTTTCTACTAAATGAAAAAACTTGTTTCTAAAATTTTGATGTTGTTTTACTCGGGGCGTGAACTCCAGTATCTTCGGTGTGGATGGCGGAGCACGCCACCATCACACCACGATGGCCACATATTAGAGAAGACTAGATGACATTAGATTATATTATATTAGCTGAGATTAGAATAGATTAGATTAAATTAAGTTAGATTCGCTAAGATTAAACTTGATTAGATTAGATAAGAATAGACTAGATTAGATAATATTTGAAAGGATTAGATCATATTAAATTGAATTGAATTATATTAAATTCTTTTAGATTATTATTTATTTATTTAAAATTATAGTCGACTCAAAAACAAAGCGGTCGACTGCTAAGAATAGATTCAATTACAAGAAAAGAAAGTACATAAACTTACAAGCCAAGAATTAAAGTAAATTACACAGGTCAACAAAATTTTTTTCTGTACATGGGTTTTGCCCATATATTCGGATTCTATTAAAAAAAATGCATTACGATTCAAAATATTTGGTTTTGTAGAAGTTATAGCGATTTGAAAATTTTGCATTTTTGCACCAGGCTAATGTAGGTCCTTTCGCGCTATTTCGGTCGATAGAGGACGGCGGGTAGCTACCTGATGCAGCGATGCATCGACAAAAGATCTACTTAAAGCACAACATACTCATCTTAAAAAAAAACCAAAAAAATGTGGCTGAGAAACAGTAAAAAGGAGATAAAAGGTCCCAGATACACATGATTTTAGGTAGATTTGGCAATTCGTTAAGTACATATTAAGAAACTCATCGAAACTTTTACTGACGGATTGGCAGGCCTAGCAATAGAGCATGCCAGCTACCTGATAGCGTTTTTGTAAGTAAATTTTTTTAAGAAGCTGTAGTTTCTTGGGTCACTCGTTGTGGGCGACACTATGTTTTTGCATATCACAGAGAAATGATGTCTTCGAGAAGTTGTAAACGAGCGGCTAATTCGTTTTGCTATATATGTGGCGAATGTATTAAAAGAAGACAAAAAAAGTTTGATTTAACTAAAAATACAAGGATTTGCGAGACCTACCTAGCCTACTTCGGTCTACCTGTTAAAAACCAGGCCATGAAGTTCGCAGTGCCGAGGATTTGGAGGGAACCGAGTAATCATGACACTGATTGCTATTTTTGTGTAGTGAAACCACTGAAAGGGAAACGTTTAGGAAAACAGTATATCTGGAACTACCATCGACATCCGCTCCAGTACCACATTCGGAACAAAATCCTGTACCTGATCCACCTGTGTTGGAAAAGCAACTATTCCCTCAAGGCAGCTTTCAAACACCGAGTTATCTGCATCCGTACATTCTGAATTTGTTCCTCAATTTGAACCAGGAATACCACATCTCATCAACTCTGAAGATCTCAATGACTTAACAAGAGACTTAAATCTATCAAAAGACAAAGCAGAGTTATTAGCATCGCGGCTTAAACAACGAATTTTACTTCTGATGTTCGAATATCTCGGCAAAGAAAGCATCATGAAGAATTTTCTTGTTTCTACAGTAAGGAAGATGGACTCTGTTTTTGCTATGACGTGAAAGGTTTATTTGAAGCAATTGGTATACACAAATGAATGGCGCCTCTTTATCGACATCTCAACAAAAAGTCTAAAAGCAGTTCTACTACACAATGGGAACACATTTCCATCTATTTCACTGGCACATTCCATACATCTCAAAGAAAATTATGACAGTATTAAAATGCTATTAATTGCAATCAAATATACGGAATACAAGTGGGAAGTTATTGGAGACTTCAAGATGGTTTGTTTTTTTACTGGAATGCAAGGTGATATACCAAACACTCCTGTTATCTTTGCCTATGGGATAGCAGAAATGATGCCGCCCACTATCGCCAAAAACATTGGCCTGAACGTATGAGTATGGAGTGGGAAGATTTAATATTAAACATGAAGCAATTGTCGATGCTAAAAATATATTGATGCCGCCATTGCATATTAAATTGGGCCTTATTAAACAATTTGTGAAGGCTCTTAATATTGAGTCTAAAGCTTTCAAATATTTGCAATATTTTTTTTCCAAAGCTGTCAGAGGCGAAAATTAAAGCAGGAGTCTTTGTTGGCCCTCAAATAAAAAAAAATTATGAACTGCGATATTTTCCCGGACCTACTTAGCAATGAGCAGAAACTAGCGTGGAACAATTTTAAGCCAGTAGTTCATGGCTTTCTTGGAAATCATAGGGATGAAAATTATGATGAGCTGATAACTGGCATGATTACGAATTTTTCCGCCATTGGATGTAGAATGTCGCTAAAGATGCACATGTTACATTCACATCTGGATAAATTCAAAGATAATATGGGAGCTTATTCAGAAGAACACGGGCAGCGATTCCATCAAGATATAATGGAGTTTGAGAAACGCTACCAAGGCCAGTATAGGAAAAGCATGATGGGGGATTATATTTGACGTTAATAAGAGAAAATGTTACCGAATATGGCAGGAAAAGCAGGAAAATGCATTTTTAAACATTTAAACTGTATTCTAAAACTAAATTTATAAGAATAAATCTTAAATTTATTTTTACTATACTAGAATAAATCAAATCTATGTCAAATTTTGATGAATTTTCATGTTTTTCGTTTTTTCCTCATTTTTTTCGAACAAAACCAAATCAAAAACTTTTTTATGTTCATATTCTTATTTCTGGGTGCAAAAGCAATAAAAAAAATATACGCACGACCCATGTACAAAAATGTTGTTGACCAGTGTTATATATAACTAGCCGGACCCGTGCGCATCTCGCGCAACAAAATACAAAACATAGTTGCGAGTTATGAAAATATACAAATTTATTTTTCCCATATACTCATATTGTAGCTATTTACACATTGATATTAAAGATTCTAGCTACATATTTAAATATTTTTACAATACTTCTTTGAATACAATATTAGACGTGAAAAGAAAATCATTTGTTATTTTTGGTTTGAATGTTTCTTGCACTGAAAGGGTAATATCCTCAAATCGTCTTACTCTAGAAAAAGCTACATATAATTGCCCGTGTGAAAATACAGGGCTAGGCAAATATAAGCGAGCTTTGTCAAAGGTTTTACCTTGTGCTTTATTAATTGTCATAGCGAAAGCTACTTTTAACGGAAACTGTTTTCTTGTTATCTGGAAAGGTACAGTTGGATCTGACGGGGTAAATTTAATTCAAGGTGTAATTGCTATCTTTCCCGAGTCGATTAATTTGACAGTGATTGTGTTCTCGCCCAAATGAGTGACGACCCACCTTGCACCATTTATAAGTCCTGCTTTGGCATTAAGGTTACTAATCAGCATTACGATTGCATTTTTCTTCAAAAGAAGTTTATTTCTCTACAGCAGACCTCCCTGAAGAATGTTGAAAGCCTAAAATTCTGCAGAGCCTTGGGTTCGACAACGTAAAAGTGTGTCTCAACTCGTTGCAGAAACTGTGAAGCTATAAAGCTTTGGCTTTGTATTGCACTTAAAAACCTCTCGAAAGTGGAGCTACGGCATTTGTGACGTCGTACAGTACAGCATAGTAAAGTATGATATGTAGTTCACTGGCGGTATGTTTCCCATTACATAAATTTTAAAAGGAGTGTGCGACAGCAGCATGAGGCATGAGTTGTCTCTAATAAGAACTATTAGTATTACTTAGATGATTATTTTTTATACTCAGTTGAGCAGAGCTCACAGAGTATATTAACTTTGATTGGATAACGGTTGGTTGTACAGGTATAAAGGAATCGAGATAGATATAGCCTTCCATATATCAAAATCATCAGTATCGAAAAAAAATTTGATTGAGCCATGTCCGTCCGTCCGTTAACACGATAACTTGAGTAAATTTTGAGGTATATTGATGAAATTTGGTATGTAGGTTCCTGGGCACTCATCTCAGATCGCTATTTAAAATGTACGATATCGGACGAAAAATCGAAAAAGTGCGATAACTCATTACCAAAGACAGATAAAGCGATGAAACTTGGTGGGTGAGTTGAACTTATGACGCAGAATAGAAAATTTGTAAAATTTTGGACAATGGGCGTGGCACCGCCCACTTTTAAGAGAAGGTAATTTAGAAGTTTTGCAAGCTGTAATTTGCCAGTCGTTGAAGATATCATGATGAAATTTGGCAGGAACGTTACTGCTATTTCTATATTTATGCTTAATAAAAATTAGCAAAATCGGAGAACGACCACGCCCACTTAAAAAAAAATTTTTTTTAAGTCAAATTCAAAAAAAAAGTTAATATCTTTACAGTATATAAGTAAATTATGTCAACATTCAACTCCAGTAATGATATGGTGCAACAAAATACAAAAATAAAAGACATTTTCAAAACGGGCGTGGCTCCGCCCCTTTTTCATTTAATTTGTCTAGAATTCGTTTAATGCCATACGTCGAACAAAAATTAATCAATCCCTGTGAAATTTGGTAGGGTATTAAATTCTAGGATGATAACGGTTTTCTGTGAAAAAAGGGCGAAACCGGTTGAAGCCACGCCCAGTTTTTATACACAGTCGACCGTCTGTCCTTCCGCTCGGCCGTTAACACGATACTTGAGCAAAAATCGATATATCTTTACTAAACTCAGTTCACGTAATTATCTGAACTCACTTTGAATTGGTATAAAAAATGGCAGAAATCCGCCTACGACAACGCCCACTTTTTCGATATCGAAAATTAAAGAAAAAAAATGCCATAATTCTATACCAAATACGAAAAAAGGAATGAAACATGGTAATTGGATTGGTTTATTGACGCAAAATATAACTTTAGAAAAAAACTTTGTAAAATGGGTGTGGCACCTTCCATATTAAGTAAAATAAAATGAAAAAGTTCTGCAGGGCGAGATCAAAAGCCTTTGGAATCTTGGCAGGTATTACATATATAAATAAATTAGCGGTACCCGACAGATGATGGTCTGGGTCAGCCTGGTCCACATTGTGGTCGATATCTCGAAAACGCCTTCACATATACAACTACCACCACTCCCTTTTAAAACCCTCATTAATACCTTTCATTTGATACCCTTATCGTACAAACACATTCTAGAGTCAACCCTGGTCCACCCTTATGGCGATATTTCGAAAAGGCGTCCACCTATAGACCTAAGGCCATCTCCCTTTTAAAATACTCATTAACGCCTTTCATTTGATTCCCATATCGTACAAACACACCCCTGTGGCGTGAAAAGGCGCCACTGACTAGCCACTTTTATCTCATTACACCCAGATTCCCTATCGACAAACACACTTTCGAAAAATACATATCGCTGACTAGCGAAAAGAAACTCATCGGAATTTGTGACCTTCAAATCTCATATCACCAAAATCTCAATACTTCAAAAGGAACAATTTATGCAAACATGCTTAAATTACGTAAATGAAGATGAAATTATTGAAAACCTTAAAGAACAGGGTGTCTCATCAATCTATAAATTTCTTAAAAAAGTCGATGGCAAACAAGTGCCGACCGGCGTTGTACTTCTTACATTCGACTTATATAACCTTCCTGAGAAAATTGACATTTCATGGTACTCAACTAAAATAAGACCCTATTACCCCAATCCTATGAGGTGTAAAAACTGTCAGCTGCTCGGCCACACAACAAAACGTTGTAATAAATACCCTGTATGCGAGACGTGTTCTCTTCCCAACCCCAGACTTTTCAACAAATACACTACTTCTCAATAACTTTCTCTCTGAACTAAATAGCACCTCTTGCCTATTCACAAATCTAACTCCCAATACCCAAATCCAATAATAAAATATGAAGATCGTGCAATGGAATATACATGGCATGTTTAACAACTATCCGGATCTAAACATTCTCATAGAAGAAAATTCACCTGATATCATAGCCTTGCAGGAAACCCACCTGCCAATAAATAAAACGGCATTTGTACCTAACAATTATGTTGGGTATTTTCACAACCTACCGACCAACATCACTTGCAAACAAGGTATTGCTTTATTAATCCAGAAATCGCTAACACACAAAATAATCCAAATAACCTCTAACATCGCGGTGCTAGCGGTGGAAATAGATGTTGGCTATAGAATATCTATAATAAACTGCTATATACCCCCACAGCAAAAATTCAGTCAAGCAGACATTTCTAATATTCTTTCAAACTTTTCTAACCCCACCATTTTTTTAGGCGACTTTAACGCTTGGAGCCCTCTTTGGGGTGCCCCAATTACCAACCGTAGGGGGACAAATACGCGAAGACATTGTGCTTTCACAGAACCTAGCGGTACTCAATGATGGTGCACCAACTCACTTCTCTACACATCAAACCTTTTCACAAACAGATATTATTTTTTCATCGATATCCATAGCCCCAAAAATATCATCTAAAACTCTTAACGACCTTCACAACAGTGACCATTTCCCCATAATTACTAGCCTTAGCACCCCCAATATTTATAGCATCAACCGAGAGCCAAATTTATCCCAGAAAAAGCAGACTGGAATAATTTCCATTCTGAAATCATTTCACTTGAAAAAAATAGACCCCCTCCACTTCGATAAATAAAGAAGAGGCCACTATAAAAAAAATTATTCGCTCTGCCGCACATATCTCAATCCCGCAAACTTGCACCAAACAGTTTTCAGCACGGCTCCCTTACTGGTCGAATCTCCTTTCCGTTCTTAGAAAATCAAAACAATCGGCGTGGTCCCTCTACAAACACAACATGTCCCAGGAAAACCTTATTAGATATAAGAAGCCAAATGCTGCTTTCATACGAGAACTAAAAACCGCAAAAAGAGAATCATTCCATACTCTGACTGCCAGCATCGTCCCCACATCTAGTCCACAAAAGATTTGGTCGGATATTAAAACACTGGTTGGTTCCCATCAAAGCAATGAAGTCTCTTTCATACACACTCAAATGGCGCCGTATACGAGCCAGTTGATATTGCCGAAAAATTTGCCTTAAGTTGGTCTAACTTCTCGAATCAGTCAAACTTTCATGCAAAGTTTAACAATCTTAGGGACGAAGTCTTCCAAGATGATTATCTTAACCCCTCTCCCTGCCCGGAAGCTATAATCATCGACTCCACTACAACAATAGAAGAATTCAATTTGGCCCTCTCATCAATGTCTGGAAAAACCCCAGGCGCAGACAAAATATCATATCCACTTCTTAGAAACGTTCCTTTCGTACTTAAAGCAAGACTAGTTAATCTATATAACTCCATTTTAAATGAAGGAACTTTCTCACAAGAATGGAAAATTGCGGCAGTGATCCACATTCGCAAACCCGGAAAAATGATAATCAAATCGCCAGTTACAGACCCATATCCCTAATCCCATGTATATCTAAAATCTTCGAAAAAAATCATCGCAAAAAGGATCTAGTGGTTTGCAAAATGCAAAGGCCTCATCAGCGCAAATCAGTTCGCATTCCAAAAAGGCCTAGGAGTCATTGATCCCCTGCTGCTCTTTGAACATATAGCCTCTACTACACTCAAATCAAAGAAGCACCTCTCTGTGCTTAACATAGACTTCGAGAAAGCTTTCGATCGCATAAGCGCTCATATTGTCTTACGAGAGCTAAAACGGTGGGAAATCGGCAAAAAAATATTTAATATTGTAAAAAACTTCCTCCTTAACCGTAAATTTTTCACTAGCGTCAATAACCACAAATCCAATATCCACCAGCTCTTCAACGGCATCCCACAAGGCTCGCCCTTATCGGTGATTCTATTCACCATTGCATTTAATGAACTAATCTCCATTATATCATCATTCTCCCCTGTCAATCATTTCATCTACGCAGATGACGTCTTCATATTTTCCGATCTAAAGGATCTAAGCCGCATGAAAGCTGTCTTTTCAGATATATTAAACAATATTTCTAGCTGGGGTGAGTCCTCAGGTGCCAAAATATCGATAAGCAAATCTTCAACCTTTCATATCTGTAGAAAGCATAAGTGTTCCTTTCCCAGTCTTTCCTTCCTTAACACCCCCATCCCTCATTCGAACACCCTTAGAATCTTAGGCATAACCTTCGATAAAAAACTTACTTTTAAGCAACACTGTAATGACCTTAGACTTAATCTAATGTCTAGACTGAATATTATCAAATATTTAACTTCCAAAAACTGTTTAATACATACTAATGTACTCATCAATGTAACTAAAGCACTTATGTTATCCAAAATCGATTTCGGGCTTCCCGTATATGGACACTGCGCCAAAACAAACCTAAAGGTCATCGATCCTCCATATCATACAGCTGCCAGAAGAAGCTTACGTGCCTCCCCCACCTCTCCAACTAGAGCGATACTAGCGGAAGGCGGACTACCCCAAATAACTGAAAGAACTCTAAGCAGCACCGTGAGACTAATACCAAGACTACTCTTTAGTAAAAACAAGCTCGTTTTACAACTGGTCAATGAGAGTTTAAAAGACCTTAACCGCTGTGGGGTTAAGTCAACAATCGGACGTTGTATAGCATTAGCAAAGGAACTGGACATCATTAATCCATCGACGCCTGTTTCAATTGACAACAACCCCGACTGGCACATACCGAGAAACTCTTTCATAAACAGGCTGCTTTCATACAACAAAAGCTCAACTAGTAACAGCGAATACCTCCAACATTTCCATGAAACAACCGATCCGTATAAAACTGAATGGGAGTTCCTATATACTGACGGCTCGAAATCTAGCACCAGTACTACATTTGCTGTTGCAAACGAACTTGGTGACACAGTTATTATCGGTGCCCTCCCTACATACTGCTCTGTATTCACTGCCGAAGCCGCAGCATTGCACGAAGCAGTAAAATTTGTTTCTAATACAAGGTCTAAATATGTCATATGCACCGACAGCCAGTCAACGATCAAGGCTCTGTTAAACGGGAACAACGACGGCGTGCTGATTAAAAAAATTAGAAAGCTAATCTACGAAAATACTGGCAACCTAAAAATAATGTGGATACCAGGTCACGCAGGCATCAAAGGTAACGAAATAGCTGATGGTAAAGCGAAGCTAGCTGCTAAACAACCACTGCACCTCTTCGACCACGTAACAGCCCTAGACCTTCTTAAAGCGGGGAACGCCTATACCCGCACGAAATTTGCAAATGAATGGACAAATTTCCAACGTTACAAACACTTTAACCCAACTGGCACAAAACCTATCTATCCATCCGATTGCTCCTGTTATAAGCTAAAACTTTATGTACGCCTTAGGATAGGCCATACTACTATGACACACAACCATCTTCTCAAGGGCACTGCTGAACCACCATGCACCTTTTGCAACGCTCCATCCGTAACTATTCCGCATATAATCGACGACTGTCCTGGACTTGCTTCTCATAGAAGAATTGTCTTTGGAGATACTAAACCATCAAACTACCTTAAATCGATCACTTTGGATAACATATGTGCAATTTTCAAATTTTTCCAAATAGCCAACATTAAAGATATTTAAATTAAGTATACATGTCCAACAAAGTACCAATATTAATTTAGTAAAACTCATGTACAATAGATCAGTTTAAAATAGAGCCGATGGCCCTGGCAGCCAGTGCTTTACACAGTGTATTAACTACTTATAGTTGTTTCTCTTTAAATAAATAAAAATAAAAAAATTAAATACTCATTAACACCTTTCATTTGATTCCCATATCGAACAAACACATTCTAGAATCACGCCTGGTCCACCTTTATGGCGATATCTCGAAAAGACGTCCACCTATAGACCTAAGGCCACTCCCTTTTAAAGTACTCATTAACACCTTTCATTTGATTCCCATATCGTACAAACACATTCCAGGGTTACCCTAGGTTCATTTTCCTACATGGTGATTTTCCCTTATTTTGTCTCCAAAGCTCTCAGATGAGTATGTAATGTTCGGTTACACCCGAACTTAGCCTTCCTTACTTGTTTATTTTAGTAATATCGTTTGAAAGCAACGTTTTCTTCAATTTTTAAGTACTTTCGTTTGGCAAGGAAACAAAGATACTTTAGGGGGGGTACAACTTTGTTAGCTGACCTAATCATGTGAAAACGACTTCATACCTTAAATGGACATTAAACGCAAATGTGAAGATTATCAAGGCCAAAATAATGACATATCAATTTTAAAAATCGGACGTCAAATAACCAAGTTACAACGAAAAAACCTTTTCGGGTGTATTTCGAAGGATCAAAAAATGTCCGAAACCCTCTCAACATAATCTTAAATTTAGTGGGCGGACATTATCAACTTTTTTTTGGTATGGGGACCAACCCAGCCTAATGTACATAGGTGCCAACTTCACAAAGAATTTTCGTTTTTGAAATAATTTTTTCACAAAAGGTGGACAAACAAAAATGTTTGCCAGACAAACATTGGCATACAATGGGCAAACGACGGACATATCAATTAACATAGTAAAATAAAAATAATTGTCAAGTTTACCTACTCGCGGCGAATCCTGTTACAAATATGAATGTATCATATACACATTTAGCAGGCTATGCTCTGGCGACTCAAGTTCCTAATGGAACTGGGCGGTGGGGGCGGGATGGCCTAGAAGGTACAATGTGGTCATATTAAATCATTCCCAAGATTAATCTTAAAGGTACTAGTTAGCCGAACGTACCGGATCTAGATCCGGCAAAGGACCATCAACACCGATAACACACCCCAAAACCTTCGGGGAGTGTCTCTATCGCTACAACAACAACGGAACCTTATTTGTTGTACTATCGGCTTATCGGGTTTGCTATAGGTAATTAATCGGCTTATGACACATCTGCGTCATCGATTTCATATATAAGTTCTATAGGTATCTGTCCCAACAAACCGATGAGTCTCCGATAACAAATTGATAATACGCCGACTACAAATGGGCAACATTCTTGGTAACACGATCAGAAATCGATAACTTTTTGATAACAAGCCGATTCCACAGGAGTCGATAACAAATCAAAAAATTCTATAACACTCCGATACAAAATCGATAACTTTTCGATGGCAGATCGATATCTTTTTAATGGCAAATCACCTATCGATTGGACCAAAGAAATTAGGGTGCACCAAAAAAATTCTTATTTTTTTCTAATTTGGTATAGTGAAAATATTGTTCAGGAAGGATGGCTTATAAAAATTCTAAGTTTTTTTGTTCAATAATTATCGATTTTAGTTTTTCCTTACAAATTTTATGGGAAATTTTCGGCAGAATAATCTACGTGGTAATTTAACTAATTTGGCGTTTTCAAACATTTTTATATAGGAGATTTTACTGGAAACGCAAAAATTAAACTAAGCTTTACAACAAATTCTGTAATATGTGACAAAAGGTAAACCAAACTATTGAATGAATATATTTCCAATATTTTCGTTCACGCAAATGGTATACGATTTTCAGCAAATTTTAAATTTTGAGTATTTAGGTGAAAAGGAAGAGCGGCCGGTCTTTCACTACTTAAGAGTGTAGAAGATAAAAGCCGGCAACACATATTAAAATGTCGTATTCGATACCCTCCCCCCTGCGTGACGTATAGTGGCGCTTGCTTGTGTCGATCAAGAGCGTGACGCTGATCTTAACCCCCTTCTGTTATATACGCTTCAAGTAATTTATGGATCGTCTCTAATAAATGTTTTTTTTTCTGTGCAGAGATTCCTTTCAAAAGAATATATGTGACCCGGTCTATGAAAAGGTGGCTTATGACTCAAAAAATGTTTTTCCACTTTTTTTCTGGTTTTGATAGTTTTTGAGACGCTCTTTCACGTGGTGAAAACTAGAACGTCCTAACTTGAAGTGTACTAAAAATGTAGAGAAAGAAGAACACAAATGAAAGACGATGAAGCCTTTGGTTCCTTCGATGCCACTTTGGTGGCTGGTGAAGCATCCTCAGATTTTTTTTTATAGCATTTTTTTCGATGGCAATGGATCCAAAATATCGGTCAGAAACTGGTTTGTGCTTTGCTTTTTATTTGTTTATCTTTAACAGCTGTTTCTCGCAATTTCTTTTTTGAGTCATAAGCCACCTTTCCATAGACCGGGTCACATATATTTCAACAGGACTTATCTACTGACAGTCCGGCCATTCACAAGGCCTCCTATTCGTCGTTGTTGTTGTAACAGTGCTTCGCCCATTCAATAGGTGATAGGTGTGTCCGCTCACTAACTGTCATCAATATTCTCTAACTGAAGTTAGAGAAAACGTACAGTTTCATAAGGGTTGGAACAGAGAGATAAGGGTTTAGAGGCATTGACTCCACATATCAATTGAAAAAATTGTTGGTGTCAAATGGGGGGACGTATTACAAGCGCGACATGTATTAGGTATGTCGGAGTTTTAACCTGTTACAGTATCCAGATCTAAGTTGATGTTGCTTTCCCCTACTGCGAGTTTAATTGTCTTTAATAACGGAGTTCACCGGGCAACACCTGTTTGCGTATGTTCCTGGATGCCTTTGGTGATCCTTTTCTTCATACTGTCAATTAACATATGTTTTTATCAGGGTCATTTTTTCGGCGCGACAGAGCCGTTGACGAATGCCGTTGTAGCTAGATCAAACCTTGTTATTTTGTCAATAAAAAACTTAAATATAAGTAAAAAAAACAGATAATGAAAGCTTAAATCATGCTTTTCGGTGTTTTTTAAACATAATTCATTTTTTCCTAAATTTTTTGCTATTGTTTGCTATAATTTATAGTTGTTATTGCCACGTTAAAAGTAATCAAGTAGCCAATGCTTGGCTACGGTTGTCGTAAAACTCTGCTTTATTGTGGTTGTGGTATGAAGACGCCGTATTGAATGTGATCAGCCCTTTTCAATTAATTTGCCACAAGCTTCGGTCCGAACTGAGGTTTGACGAAGCGGGCACATGCCAAAGTAAAAAAAAATCACAAAAAAAAGGTGGAAGCATAAAAATATTATTCAGTCGGTTTTGAATTGTTGTTAGCGCGACTAAATGGGTAATAAAAGTCATTAATTAGGTGAAAAGAAAAATGTCAAAATTTACGAATGGTTAATTACAGATGCAAAACCAGAAAAAATATGTAAGAAATCACATAAGTTTTTTTATTAAAAATTAGGAAATATTATATTATTGACATTGGAAGTTCATTAACTTTAGGTGTACTACTTATTTTTTTTACAAAAACAAAATTAGCATGTAAACAAAGTTATAGCAGCTGCATACATATACATATGCACTGTAGGCAAGATACTGAAAAATGTTGTTAAAAATTAAGTACACTCGGTTATCGAACAATGAAATAATTTATTTAAGAATACTAATAAAATGATTGCGCTAGACTGGTAAAGTGAAAATGGGAAAAAATCGAACTTTTACCGCTCATACTTTTTCGATATCGAAATTTTCTAAAAAATGAAAAAAATTCATATTTCATTAATGAATATCGACAAACTTTCAAACTTGGATAATAGGTTGAAAATGGGAAAAATCTGACTATAACCACGCCCCTTTTAATCGATATCACATTTTTTTTATAAATTGTTAACAAATAACGATAAACTGTTGAAAATTTACTAATGGACTGGAAATGGGAAAATCTGATTTTAACCATGCCCTTTTTCGATATCGTAAATTTCGAAAAAAAGAACTGGAGGCAATATACTAAAAAATGTATTTAAAAATGTAGTACCCTCGGTGTTCGAAAAATTAAGTGAGGTTGGGAAAAAATCGAACTTTTACCCCTCATACTTTTTCGATATCGAAATTTTCGAAAAAACTTCATAATTCATTAATGCATATCAAAAAACTTTCAAACTGGGAATGTGGGCTGAAAATGGGAAAAATCTGTTATAGTCAGATTTCCACGTCCACTTTTTCGATATCCGTAATTTCGAAAAAAAAATATTTACAATTTAATAACGAATATCGATAAACTATTGAAACTTTACTAATGAATGCATATCGAAAAGCACTATTGACAAAGTGTTGAAACTTGAGTAATGAATTAGAAATCGGTAAATCACACTATAAAGATGCCCACTTTTTCGATGTCGCATATTTCGAAAAAAGAGCACTGTAGGGCAGATACTTAAAAATGTTGTTAAAAATATAGTATTCTCGGTTATCCAAAAATGAGATAATTTATTAAAGAATACCAATCAACTGATTGAACTTGGCTTGTGAAATGCAAATGCGAAAAAATCGGACTTTTACTTCTCATATTTTTTCGACATCGAAGTTTTCGAAAACAGGAAAAAAATTCATAATCCATTAAGGATTATCGACAAACTTTCAAACTTGGATAAATGGTTGAAAATGGGAATAAATCTGACTATAATCACGCCCACCTTTTCGATATCAAAATATTCGAAAAATTTCCAAAATTTTATAATTTATTAACCAATATTCTTGAACTCTTGACACTTCAATTAGAATGAATGAGAAATGGGATAACCAAACTATAACCACGTCGCTTTTTCGAAATCGTAAGTTTCGAAAAGTACTGTAGGCAAGTTGCTGAAAAATTTTAGTACCATCGGTTTTTGAAAAATTAGATAGTTTATTAAAGAATAGCAAAAAACTGATTGTACCTGGCTAATGAAGTGAAAGTGCGGGGAAAATTGGAATATAACCACCCCTACTTTTTGATATCGAAATTTTCGAAAAAGGAAAAAGGTTCATAGCTCAGCAATTAATGTCGACAAACCTTTATACTTGGCTCATAGATTGGGACGGACGAAGTGTGAGCCGAAAAACAACTGACCACCACAAAATCTGGGGGGAACTTTAACAAACTGAACATAACGATAACTTATATGGCGTTATCATAAACTAAGACAACTCCCTAAAAGACGCAAACACAGCTCGACACCATGAAGTCCTCGGAAATAAAACAACTTTTCAATTAGGTGGCATTTACTTCTTTTCATGAGCTGCTGTACTGTTGGTATGGCATAAACCAATTTGTGCGTATTTGTTTTATAATCTAGTCTCACTGTACAGTATTAAACTAGCAGCAAATAATATGATAAATAAAGAGTCTCAATTCCCCTATGTGAACGGTTATTAACCAGTCTCTTAGCTTTGTACTTTATTTTGATTTTTCCTTAAACCCGTTAACTGCAACATTTCTCTAATGTCTGTACATTTGACCAAGTGGCGAGTAAGGCGACAACTTTCCATTCACAGCCCACGTGTGGCGTATAATTGGCGTTGATACCAGTTTAAGCTAGAGATGAGCAAAATATGTGCAGTACTTATTGCAAAATAGCCCAGATAAGTGTTATCGGGAGAAAAAAGAGCCTTTAATATGGAAGGATTGGAAAACTTTTTTTAAAACGTAATGCCAAACTGTACGCTTAGAAGCGTAACTTCTAAGGTGGCGATATTCAGGTTTAGACTAAAATTGAAAGGCAGTACGAAATTTGATAATCAAACTTTTAAAAATAAAACTTAGAAATAATAACCAAGAGATTTACGGAGTGAAACTTCTATTACATGTATAGTACCAAGGCCTGTAAGCTCACTTTGAAAGGGATTTCCCTTAGGGAAGCAGGTGTGAGATGGAGCAATCTTGAATCCTGCTACCACACTTAGCTCATGTGGCCTGAAAGGTGTCGGGAGACGCACGAGAAATCTGATTATTCTTGGAATGGGTTGCATATCTCTGGTGGTTGGACTTATAACCGGCCATATAGCAATCGGGGGCGGCCGCCGTGGTGTGATGGTAGCGTGCTCCGCCTACCACACCGTATGCCCTGGGTTCACACCCCGGGTAAAGCAACATCAAAATTTTAGAAATAAGGTTTTTCAATTAGAAGAAAATTTTTCTAAGCGGGGTCGCCCCTCGGCAGTGTTTGGCAAGCACTCCGAGTGTATTTCTGCCATGAAAAGGTCTCAGTGAAAACTCATCTGCCTTGCAGATGCCGTTCCGAGTCGGCATAAAACATGTAGGTCCCGTCCGGCCAATTTGTAGGGAAAATCAAGAGGAGCACGACGCAAATTGGAAGAGAAGCTCGGCCTTAGATCTCTTCGGAGGTTATCGCGCTTTACATTTATTTTTTTATTTATTTTATATAACAATCGGGAGGCATGCACAACGGCTGGGTGCTCCCTATAATGACTACTGCAGGAGCTGCAAAGACGAGGCGGAGATAAAAACAGTCAAACATTCTCTGTGCGATTGTCCTGCGTTTTGGAACAAGAGGAAGAATTCTCTGGGATCTCCCTTCTTTGACGATCTTTGTGATCTAGCTAAGGTGGAACCTAAGAAATTCCTGACGTTTGCTGAATCGACCTGTTGGTTTGAGTAGGGGAGAGGTCCACGTGTAATCACAACTGTACCTTTATTGGCCTAAGTGTACTGATGCTTGCACCTGTGGCCACTCTAACCTAACCTAACCTAGTGCCAAGGCCCGTTTGTTCTCTGAGAGCAAAACCATTTCCTAAAAAAATAGGGAAGTTATTCTTTCAAACATTTTTGTAATTAGTTTCATTTGCACCAGCCTTAGATGTAGGGTTCTTAGAAATAATCGAAAAAAAGTTTGGATAGGCGAGCAAACCAGATAAGTGTTTTTGAAGACTCGGTCGAAGCTTCTTAAAATTAGGATCTCACAATGGACTAAAATTTATTATTATTTCGAGCGCACCTCCTGTTAACTGGCCCCGAGCAGGCCTTAATCGAACCTGCCTACTGGCGACCGAGTAGGCATTAACTGAAACTGCGAGGTGTTAAGTGTCAAAGTGAGTGCAAGTCACAATAATAATTATGATTGTTAAAAGCGTTAAACATCACGGGTTCCAAATATCATTCCCATCTGCACTTGGGTAAGGTTCTCAGAAAGTATAGGACAAAAAAGCTGATTAAAAATGTATTCGCTAAGAATTGTCAAAAACTATTTTTTGGATACAATAAGCGGCACCCTGCTTTAAATTAATGGAGCGCAGCTCTTTTTAACTGGCGCCCGCGTGGGCATTCACTGTATGATAGTCAAAACGTGTAAGCTATAAAGTGGAAAGTTATAAGTGCGAATAATATCTAATGCCTTAAGTATTAATATACGTATGAAAAAGATCGAAAAATTACACTGAAGATGGTCCGCCGAAATCTCGTTGTCTCCAAACCAAATTTTGCAAAGGATGATGGAATATCGTTCCAAGACATCATTTATCTAACCTGGCAAACCATGTTTATAGCTCTGACTTAGATAGATGGCTAAAGATATCCGCATGCACGTTGAAAGTTAAAAATTCAATTTCAAATTCATCGGGATCGGGATTTAATATTTAGTTGTTCGCCGATCTCTTGTCACACATGTCGAAGCTTTTTTTATATCGCTGATGGGCACTTTAGCCCCACAATTCACCCAAAGTCATTGGTTAAGTGAAAACGGCAAAGATTTTCAACCATCTTTCTCACGACCTATGAGATACTAAAAGAAAATAAATAAAAGAGTATGTTAAATATCTGGCAACCCCCATCGCATCGCCGCGCCAGCATACATATCTGGTGCAGGCGAGCTTGGATCTGAGAGAGATGAGGCAAGAAACAAATTAATCAGAGATGATACAAGCATAGTTCGACGGCGGGGTACGACACCATCATGGCGTCGATTTCAAGACTGCGCGGAATATTTCCATCAATAATAAGTAGTTATTAGCTATGGATACAACATAAGCTATAACAAGATACTAGTTAACATAGAAATGAAGCAGTGGAGTCATATCCAAATAAGACACCTGTGCTGGAAAAGCTGAATGTGAGCAAATGACCAAATAACAAAGGGTGAGCGGAGCTAGTGTCAAAGGAAAGGATGGTTTTTGTTTGTTTGTTGATTGTTTGTGCCGTATATGCAGAAAGCGAGCAGTGGAAGCTGGAAAAAAACGTTCGTGGCAATTCTACGGGATTGGATGCCGACGGGTGTAAATTGGGTTTCACTCAGGTCAATTCAGAGTCAAGTTAAGCCCCCACTTGATTAACTAATGAATATTATTTGATTCAGATACACCTACACATAT
Organism: Eurosta solidaginis; assembly: GCA_029619165.1. Lineage (NCBI taxonomy): Eukaryota > Metazoa > Arthropoda > Insecta > Diptera > Tephritidae > Eurosta > Eurosta solidaginis. The sequence continues at coordinate 30,991 of JARSSU010008260.1, forward strand.
CATAAGGGAGAGTTGTTACGGTGTTAAGAATAAGTTCAAGGAACGATATAAACGTCTTTAAGACGGCTGATGCTACAGCCAATCGCTGAAGTGAGTTAAAGGAAAATCGGATTAAGCGGTTGGTGGATACCGACAATATTCCGTGTACCGGGAACATTGAATTTTCTTGCTGCTGTCCCGTTAACTTAGGATAGCTTTGGCAAGACAAGAGAAGCTGACTGAAGGTCCGTTGTGATATCACATAAGATAAGGGAGACGTTAGCTTTAGCTACATAAAGAGTTGTTGCGTAGCATAGATGAAGTTTCGAATAAGATCGATTGAAAAGCTGGAAAAGTCATTTGGAGATCGTTGTGAGCCGAGACCGAAATAATTTCGCCTTATTCTGGCAAAAGCTGGGCATTCAATCATGTATTGTATCGGTGATCCCACCTCGCTATGCTCCATGCAGGCTGCATGATGCAGCTGCAGTAAGAAGTGTTTCCCAGTATGTTGAGGTACATCGCCATATCCGCATTGATAGATGAGCCTTGTGGAATTCAATAACTTCAGCAGACCAACTGCTATCCCACTTCCAATCAGAAGAATCTCGCGATCATGCAAGCTGAATCGAGGCCCATCTGTACAAGAGTAGGCCGTTTTACCTTCAATTGCATTCATGCGTGGTAGGAAATCCCCATGAAATTTTCCAAGGGTATTGCTAAGACCCGGAACCCACATGATCTTAAGCTTTAAATAGATCGATCGCACCACAGTTGAACTTAATATTAGCTTAGATATCGAAGCAGATGTTGAATTCTCTTAGCGGGTAACACTGGAAAGCATTCTATCCCCCGCATTCTTAATAGCGGCAACCTGTGCTTAGAAGACGCTACTGCGATGGGGCAACCTAAGCTTACGGCTTACATCAAACTCCTGTCAACAAACTCTCCCTCTGATTTTACTTTTTTTACTTAATTCGTAGGTGGTTAAAGGTGAACTATCCCACCATTCAGTCGATCGATGAATGGTGGAACGGTTGTTAAGATTTAGAACAGCGGAACAAGTGAACTAGTGAGCCATATTATGGTTAATAAACGGTGAAGGGCCGGTCGGTAGATTTTCAACTAACCGTTGGATCGGTATCTGGTGAAATAAAAAAATGAAAGGCGCGTTGGCCACCGTGGTGTGATGGTAGCGTGCTCCGCCTACCACACCGTATGCCCTGGGTTCGCACCCCGGGCAAAGCAACATCAAAATTTTAGAAATAAGGTTTTTGAATTAGAAGAAAATTTTTCTAAGCGGGGTCGCCCCTCGGCAGTGTTTGGCAAGCGCTCCGGGTGTATTTCTGCAATGAAAAGCTCTCAGCGAAAACTCATCTGCCTTGCAGGTGCCGTTCGGAGTCGGCATAAAACATGTAGGTCCCGTTCGGCCAATTTGTAGGGAAAATCAAGAGGAGCACGACGCATATTGGAAGAGAAGCTCGGCCTTAGATCTCTTCGGAGGTTTATCGCGCCTTAAATAAATAAATGTAAGGCGCGATAAACCTCCGAAGAGATTTAGGCCGAGCTGCTTTTCCAATTTGCGTCTTGCTCTTAATGTTTCCTAGAAATTGGTGGGACAAGACATACATGTTTTATTCCGACTACAAACGGCATCTGCAAGGCAGATGAGTTTTCACTGAGAAGCTTGTCATGCAGAAATACACTCGGAGCGCTTGCCAAACACTGCAGATGGGCGACCCCGCTAAGAAAATTTTTTCCTCATTGAAAACACTTGTTTCTAAACTTTTGATGTTCCTTTGCTCTGGAATTGAACCCAGGATCTTCGGTGTGGTGGGCGGAGCACGCTACCACTACACCACGGCAGCTGCCTTAAACTTTTTCGGTGTTCTAGGTCCGTACATACGGTGGCAGCGGACGACATGGAGCAAAGACAGGTCTAGACCATAGGCAAAACCTTATTGGTAACGACAGTGGATCAAGGAGCATATAGTATTATGCGATAGAAAGCATGTAGTAAAAAGCAACTAAAATACAAAGAGGGATCACAAATCCGTTCTCGAGGCAGTCGAGCTTCCAGAGGGTTCTAGTACCCGTTTCTTCCTCTAACCTTGGAAGAAAGTTTTTATGGTTACAACAACAACAGCTACTGGTGATGTTTTCGAAACCCGTGCTAATGCTACTGAAGCAGTCTAGTGGCAAGATATTTGTTTTCTCATAATACGTCTGCAATCAAAGCTTCTCCGTGTGAAAGTGAATGAGTAAATTTTCCAGGTGTGCTGAGGCGCCAAGCTGGAAGTCATATTGAGAGCAAAGTACACGGAAAAGAAGCACAATTGGAACAGCATGAGAAAAAATACAAGATCAATGCAGGGAATATAGTTGAAACTCTGGATCAGAGGCTTAGTGTAGAAGCTTCCTTTCTCTCAGTTTACGAGCACCAAAGGTGTACTTTCTCGGTAATCAATTATTGGCTATCAGCATTTATATAGGGAAAATTTGTCTGATCGTGAAAACCCGATTTATGAGGGTGGACACCGTGTGCTATTAAGTAACAGCGAATATGAGTTGAAAAGAAACTGTCAATAGATACGACAAGTTCTCTCGAATGGGAAACGTGAACAAACCAGAGACGTTTGGGTGCATTCTGGTAGGAAAACTGTAGCATTGGCAGACTATAAAAAGCGGCGTAGAGGCAACGCAAAGTGATCAATTTAATTTTAAGTAATGTAAGTGAATAAAAGAAAGTTTATTTGGAAATTCAGTGGAACGAATTCATAAGATAAATTGACAAAATATCAAATTCGTCATAACATCATACCCAAATTTATGTCACTAGTTTTTTGTGTCCTTGAAAAATTGAAAAAATAGTCAGAAAAAACGGTAATAAATGAACGATTATGTTTATATTCATGCGTGGTTTGTTCTTAAGCTTATGTGTACCAAAAGGGAAAGCCAAAATTGATTTTTAACAAGACAAAAAAAGCGGAATGTGTATTAAGTATTAGAAATATAAAAAATTTAAATCACGCAATCAAAATAAAATTCCTGCCTGCAAAAAACAAATGTTGAGTAACATCATAAACATTTTAGTATTGAACAAAGACAGTAAAAAACAAGTAAAAACGGGACTGTCTTCGGCTGTCCCGAAGACTTCATACCTTTCATGAATGGGGCTGAACAATAATCTTATCCCGCTCGTAATCTCCGAATAATCGGATGTATAAGATAAGAAATATATAGTGAACAGATCTACTTACCTTAACGATTTTAAGATAAATATAAAATAAAAACAGGTAGGTACTTTGGGTGAGGATGCAAAGTTTCAGATTTTTTGTGGTCTGCGTGTAAAAACTATGACTACGGATCACGTATTTCAACAATATATGACGTAAACGTAACTATTAGATGAAATTTGATGAATTTTGAAGCTTCTAGCCGTAAAAAGGGGGCAAAAATTAGAGTTTATGTGGGGTATATAATATATATACCACCGATCTCTATGATTTTTTCAGACAACAATATATGCTATATACGTAAGCATTTTTGTGAAATTTGAAGCTTCGAGCTGTTAAAACGGGGCAGAAATTGCGCAGAGTTTCTTATCTGAACAATCGGTTGTATGAGATATATACTATATATACAACCGATCTCTATGATTTTTTCAGACAACAATATATGCTATATACGTAAGTAATCGGTGAAATTTGAAGCTTATAGCTGTTAAAATGGGGTAGAAATTGCGAAAAGTTTCTTATCTGAACAATCGGTTGTATGAGATATATACTATATATACAACCGATCTCTATGATTTTTTCCGACAACAATATATGCTACATACGTAAGCAATCGGTGAAATTTGAAGCTTATAGCTGTTAAAATGGGGTAGAAATTGCGAAAAGTTTCTTATCTGAACAATCGGTGTATGAGATATATACTATATATACAACCGATCTCTATGATTTTTTCATACAATAATATATGCTATATACGTAAGCAATCGGTGAAATTTGAAGCTTATAGCTGTTAAAATGGGGTAGAAATTGCGAAAAGTTTCTTATCTGAACAATCGGTTGTATGAGATATATACTATATATACAACCGATCTCTATGATTTTTTCAGACAACAATATATGTTGTATACGTAAGTATTCTGTGAAATTTGAAGCTTCTAGCTGTTAAAATGGGGCTAAAATTTGCGAAAAATATATATATATATACTATATATATATACTATATATACCACCATATATATACTATATATACCACCGATCTTTATGATTTTTTCAGACAACAATATATGCTATATACGTAAGCATTCGTTGAAATTTGAAGCCTCTAGCTCTTAAAATAGGGCAGTAATTACGAAAAGTTCCTTATCTGAACAATCGGTTGTGGGGGATATATACTATATATACGACCGATCTAATCAATTTTTTCAGGCAACAATACGTGCAATATACGAAAGTATATGGTGAAGTTTGAAGCTTCAATCTGTTAAATTGGGTAAGATATTACAAAAATCCTCTTTTTCTGAAAAATCGGTTGTATGGAGGATATATGCTATAGTGGTCCGATCCGGTCGGTTCCGACAAATGTCTAATCGGACACCCAAATACACCCGCTCACCAAATTTTATCAAGATATCTCAAAAATTGAGGGACTAGTTTGCATACAAACAGACAGACGGACAGACGGACATGGCTAAATCAACTCAGCTCTTCAACCTGATTATTTCGGTATACTTAATGGTGGGTCTATCTATTTTCCTTTAAGGACTTACAATTTTCGGTTTCGTGACGAAATTAATATACCATTTCATTTTCATGAAAGGTATAACAAGCACAATTCATAAATACTTAGATGTGTTAAAAATGGTAATGAAAATTTTTTCAACGTAAATTAAGTATTTAATAAATTTGCATATTAATTAGAAGAAAAAAATGAATATCTAACGCTAATACTGTTTTCACACAGAAACTTAATGATCTCATTTCACCTGCTAATGAAATCGTAAATTTTTTGCTTTCACACAGAAGTAACTGCTCGATTAGTATGAAGGATGAGACAGACAATCATGGCGGAACGATACAAGGTGGGAGCATGGTGACATACCTACAAACAAAAAAAATTCCATGTACTTGTAAATTCGATGGACAAATGTCAAAATCGTACTGCGCCGGTAGTCGATGTATTAAATCAAATAAAAAAGGTTATAATCAGCTGTTCGATGCGGCCACCTTGTATCGTTCCGCCATGCAGACAATGACATTTGCTTTGAAAACTAAGAAACGGAAACGGAAGCGGAACGCTGCCAACAGAGTTGCATTGTGCTTTTGACTTCATTAGGCATTCGATTAGCTACTAATGAAATAATAATAGATTCGAATTTTGTAGGGAAGATTGAGCTCAATAAGCGTCTTAATGTAGAAAATTGCCTTTATTATTCAATAAGCCGTCTGTGTGAAATTAGTATAACGCATTTAAATTAAATAAGATATGCACAAATATATACAAAAGTACCATTTATTAATACACACAAAAATACACACAAATATGCAAATAAAAAATAGTATTTAAAACTATTGTATTGAATGCCTCACTGACAGCACGAAACTCTTTCCGGCTCGTGCCAGTTGCATGAGAAACTTAATTGAATTGAAGTGTGACCAAAGCAGTGCAAAAATCAAATGAAATCAAATGAAGCAGCATAAAAGTAACTGTTGAGTATATTTTGTTAACAAGTGTACAACATCTCTGTCGAATTTCTCTTATGCATTTCTTACCAACATGACCACATATTTTTGTAACACTCTATGTACATACATATAATATCTCATTACCATTTCATGTATATAAATAAATACTCTCTTTTGCTCTTTTTATTATTCCATCAAAAAACTGCATGTTAATAGGTTATGGGCCCAGCGTAAAACAAAAAAGGTCGATCCGTTACTATTTTTGCAGTTTTCGTCACGTAGGCAGTTTTTTGTTCGTTTAATAGAACGGAGTACGGTTTTATTTTTTTTTAATACCAATTTGCATCTGCTCAGAATGGACAAAGAATTTGTAATCGAGAAATTCGTGGACGCATCGCAATGGATGATGTGGAGGTTCCAGGTACGAGTTAATTTGATGGCATTTGAACTCTTTGGCTACGTTGATGGAGCTCGGACGCAGAGTGCAGATGATAAATCGTTTTCGGTAAAAGATGCAAAGGCGCAGAGAATTATAGTGAATTCCTGTGGAGCCAAAATACTTGTGCATTTGTGTAACTGCGTTACAGCCAAACAAATGTGGGAAAAATTGCATTCGGTTTTCGAACACTCAGATGAATCTGCAAAACATCTGTTGCAGGAGCAATTCTATGCATATAAAAAGGTTCCATGCCATGATATAGCAACACACATTTCCACGCTGGAGAATCTGGTGGGTAGCTAAATATTGCTGGCGTAAATATCGATAGTAGCATGCTCATAACAAAGATTTTGATGACTTTACCTGCTGAATATAAGCATTTTTCAACAGCATGGGAATCTACAGCTAGTGAGAATCGCACAATTGTAAATTTAACTAAGCGTCTTATGATTGAGGAAAGTCGAATGGGTGTTCAAAGTGCGAGTTTGAATGAAATAGGCACGAGTGAGGCGTTATTGGCTAAGCAAAGAAATACTGCTCCCAACATAAAGCATTTTGTAAGCTACGCAACTGGTTTTTCACCTACACAGATTTAAAGAAACAATTCAAGTTATAATTGGAAATGGAAAAACAATGAATGCAACTGGACGTGGTAATATAAAAATTCGTTCTTTCAATGGTGTTGAATGGATAGAAAAAGTTTTGAAAGATGTACTATATTCGGCGGATTTGTACGAAAATTTATTTTCAACCAACAAGGCTATAGACAATGGTCACACGAACTGGTCCGATAAGAATACTTTTAAACTACTTGATGAAGGCAAAGTGGTCGCAATAGCAGAGAGAAAGGGCGGTATGTTTCACATGCTCTTTAACGTGGCTAGGTCACCAAAAATTTGAGGCACGTTCGTGAATTTCTGAGAAACGACAACATTGAATTTTCCGACGAAAATTTTGATTGTGACGGCTGCGCTTTTGGTAAGCAGCATCGCTTAAGTTTTGGCTTGAGTACACAGAAGGCAACCAAATGTGGTGATATTATACATGCCGATGTTTGCGGGCCAATTCAAGTTAAATCATTTGGCGGTTCAAGATATTTCATAATTTTTAAAGATGAGTATTCGAAATTTCGATTTGTATTCTTTCTTCAGATAAAATCTGAAGCTACTGAAAAATTTAAAATAGTGCTAAAAATTTCAGAACAACATTGTGGGCATCCAATTAAAATTTTGCAAACCGACAATGGAACGGAGTTCATCAAAGAAGAGATGAAGAAGTTAGTTCAAGACAATGGTATTCATCATCGCCGGTCAGTGCCTTATACACCAGAGACAAAATGGAGCCGCCGAACGAGAAAATCGAACAATAATGGAGTCGGCCCGATCGATGTTACACGCAAAAGGCTCGATCTACGGTTATGCGCAGAAGCAGTGCAGACAGCTGTATTCATTCGAAATCATACGGGCACTAGCACAGTAAGAGAAAAAACTCCGTACGAACTTTGGTTTGATAAGCAGCCACAGGTTGATAACTTTCGTATTTTTGGGTCTGAAGTGTATGTGCACATACCAAAACAAAAGCGCACAAAGCTTTCGGCAAAATCGAAGAAATGTATTTTTGTGGGTTATGACAACAATCACAAAGGTTAACGCGTTTTAGATGAAGCTAATAATGTGTCCGTAGCGCGAGATGTACAATTTCTTACTGAACAACCGGCAACTGTAACTTTCACCGAAGACGATTTAGAAGCAACTTCGAACCAATGCCAAAATTAAGAGACGAATAATATTTCAAGCAACGCAACGGAGAGAACATAAAGTCATATTGGTCCAAGCAACATAGTAAGTTCCGCTTGCGTAACCGAGAAGAACAAAATGTTTCAATGGCAGTAGCTATGCTAACCATTACGGGGGAACCTACAACATATGAGCAAGCAATAAAATCATCAGATAGAGAAAATTGGCTACGCGCCATGAGAGATGAATACGACGCATTGTGCCAAAACAAAACATGGACTTTAGTCGATGCGCCGAAGGACCATAAGGTAATTGACAATAAATGGGTTTTCAAAATTAAACGCAACCCAGATGATTCAATTGAACGCTATAAAGCTAGATTAGATGTACGTGGTTTCAATCAAGAGTATGGAAAAGATTATTTAGAGACATTTAGTCAAGTTGTTCGCTTTACATCACTACGTGCGATTTTTAGCATTGCAGCTAGCAGAAGCATGTGCATGAAGCAGTTTGATGTGAAGTCAGCTTTTTTAAACGGCGAGCTTAACGAAAATGTTTTTATGCAACAACCTATCGGTTTTGTCGACAATAGCGGTCGTGTTTGTAAATTGCAGAAGAGTCTGTATGGACTAAAGCAAGCTTCCAGATGTTGGAGTGAAAAGTTTAAAAACTTCGTTAAAAACTTCGGATTTAAGGCAAGTGAGGCAGATCCTTGTGCATTCGAGAGCCATAAAGGAGGCACGGTGATTTTAGCAGTCTATGTTGATGACGGCATTGTTGTTGGCGAAAATATGGTAAAAATATCTGAAGTTATCGCGTATTTGCAAAAACAATTTCAAATTAGAACAATGGATGTGGGCTGCTTCCCAGGGTTTGAAATTGAAAAGCTTGAAAATGGTTCGATCTTCGTTCATCGATCTGCATACTTACGAAAGGCTTCGCAAAGATACGACAGCGCAGATTGTAACACAGTTGCAGTACCAAGTGATCCGAACCAAGTAATGAGTAAGTTTGAGGACAGTCGATAAGTGCTTAACGTGGGTACCTGTCTACGAAGACCCCACCCCACGGTGTTAAACACAGATCAATGTCCGTTGATCTTCGGCCCAACAAGTTGGTAACAATCGGTGAGCTGGGGTGTTCAAGTCCACCAGCCTTGGTTTGTCCGAGGAGGACTATCCACCCTCCTCTTCCATTTTCGGGTAATTGCACCCGGTTGCACGGCAACTCCACCGCGAGTTCCGTGCTTGTCTCAGTGTCCCTCTTTCATTGATATTAATATCTTGATATCTGATTAACAAGTTAATCAGATTGAGATATTGTGTTTTGTCGCAAATTAGGAATGTGGCCAACCTTTCGTGTCCTGCAGTGTTACAACAATGTAAAACATTGTTGACGACGGAGCTGGTTTTGCTTAGATATTGCTTAAGGGCCGCACTACGTTGACAAACAGAGTGAGCTTGGCACCTATTATGCTCCGTATTAAACTCCATCACAATTAAAATCAAGGGATGTGACCAACCTTTTCCGCACACAGACCTGTGAGTGCCGAGTGCCCGCCTCAGCAATGTCTCTCGACATCGCTTAAGACCACACTCGTTGACAAACATTGCACGCCATATTGTGCTACATTTGGCTTCCATATTTGCTACTATTATTTCACTCCAATTTCCACTCAATTACGCAACAATTATGCTCCATTTTACACTCCAAATTACACTCCTACCACAATTAAAGGGATGTGTCCAACCTTTTCCGATCACAGACCTGTAAGTACCGAGTACCTGCCCCAGCAACATCTTCGCATAGCAGTCGGCCACACTGCAGTGATTTGACAGCATCAAATCTTGCCACATTTTTGGATGTGGCCATCCATTCTGCAAACGCCTCCTATTCGCTACGCAGTCTAAAGCAGCCTCAAACATCTCAAAAGACGAGATGAGCACCGGACCACTCGTACAATTATCGATTGTTTTTCGGCTGACGATAGACATACGTTTCTTCTTCACCATCTTTCAATCGTGTTTCAGCATATATTACCGGCATCTCCGGTTGCCACAATTATGGGATGGGGCCAACCTTTCATCTGCCCCTTCAGGGTCAGTTTCTCAATGAAATTTGGGTATACTGTGACAAGCAAGAGACCGAATTCCCTTGGGTTTGCACGCCCCAAGGGAAAACAAGTATACTCAGAGCGTGTCGTAAAGTGAACTATTATTTGAAACCACAACCCCGCGATGCTCCCACAAGGGGGCCATCCCAGGACAGGAGGTGAGACCTGAATATAAAGCATCGTTCGATGCAGTGCATCAGATCACACTGGCTTCCCCTGCTCCCGCGGTAGCAGTATATATAAAGACCTTGCCTAGGGTCCCACAGGGTGATACCCGCGTCCACCCTGCTACCTTACGAGTAAAACACCTTACTCATGGATTGGGTACCCATGGTATTATGGTCGCCTCTTACGACCGGTATACCTACCGTGGGCATATTCTAACCCCTAACCCACAGGGGGAAGTAAGTTTGAGGAATCGGAGCTGAGTTTGTTTCCATATCGGCAAGTGGTAGGCAGCTTAATATATCTTGCTGTTGGAACTAGGCCAGACATATCGTTCGAGATTGGCAATGCTAGCAGATACCTTGAGAAACCTACAATAGTCCACGAGAAGGCTTTAAAACGAATACTAAAATATTTGAAAGGCACAATGCATTTGGGAATTTTATACACGAATAGCGATAAACAATGTTTGAAATGATACAGCGACGCTGACTATGGGGGAGATGTCGATACTCGAAGGTCTACATCGGGAACAACCGTTTTGTTTAATGGCAGCGCTATAAGTTGGTTTAGCGCACGACAAAAATGTGTATCTTTGTCAACTACAGAGTCAGAATATATCGCGGCTTCAGAAGCAGTGAAAGAGTTGGTATGGGTGCAGCTATTATTCATGGAATTGCTAAACAAAAGCAGCTGTGCTTATGGATATCCAAAGTGCTATACGTCTTGTGAAAAATCCTGAGTTTCATAAACGGACCAAACACATAGATGTGCGGTATCATTTCATAAGAGAAAAGTTTGAAGACGGTTGCTTTGCTTTGGAGTACATCTCAATACACGAAATGATTGCCGTTACCCAAGGAAAGGTTCCTATATTTACGATCTTCATTAGGCTTATTTCCTAAAGAGCATGCTTAAGTAGTAAACATATTTATATTAACTTTTTGCCATTCCTTAATGTAATAATCAATGTAATATGTAAAATTTTCGATGTTAATAAAAGGTGGGAATGTTGAGTATATTTTGTTAACAAGTGTACAACATCTCTGTCAAATTTCTCTTATACATTTCTTAGCAACATGACTACACATATTTTTGTAACACTCTGTGTATATACATATAATATCTCATTACCATTTCATGTATATAAATAAATACTCTCTTTTGCTCTTTTTATTATTCCATCAAAAGACTGCGTGTTAATAGTAACAAAATATAGTTTTATATAAAAGGAAATGTAAAATTGATGGTTCTAGTGAAGGACGTGACGTTTAATGTATGCAATATATATTTTTATGTACATTAGGGTGGTCCTTAAAAATTAAATGAACGAATTGTTACGAACTCATCGTCTCAAACGATAATACCACCGGCGAAGTTATAGCATATACATTTTGGTCCCGATTTATGCAGGCACACATTCATAGCGAAATCTGAATTTCTATTCCTGTGTGACGCACCTTAGGAATCTAAAATCGTTAACCGAAAGTAAACTGTGTTATCTTTGACCATAACATTACCTATTGAAGGAGCTATGGTCCGATCTTAGCCGGAAAATAATATTTCATCAAAATTTTAAGGATCACCCTAATGAACAAATATGGATATGTGTGGGTATTCTAGCATCACACCCGGCGAGAAGTTCTAGTTTTTTTTTATTTAATGATTTCATATCATGGATCACCAGTTTATGGGAAAAGAAAAGAAAAAAATAAAATAAAGGAAAGGAAGGGAAGGGAATGGAAGGGAAGGGAAGGAAGGGAATTTATTTATTTATTATTATTTATTCGGTCTATGATAACAATATCTTACAGACTAGAAATATACACGAAATTACCTACTGACTAAATTGGCTGGAATTGAGTACTAGGAATAAAATGGAGTAATCTTATCGACGAACTGGGATCTCGGCATTGCGAAATCGAGATCAAGCGGTTTGTAAATATTGTTAATTTCACTGACAGCCCTAGTAATGGGCGCGAGATAGTGGTAATTAGATTTAACTGTAGTAAGATGGAAAGGGTAGTGGGAACGTAGGATCCGATTTGGGACATTGAAGCAAAGTTGATCGAGCAGATTCACGCAATCAATTAAGCCATTAACAATGTCGAAAATAAACATTATCGAATGGATTGTGCGCCTACTAGAGAGAGATTTCAAGTTTATAAGCAAACACCGTGAAGTATAGGATGGAAATAGATCGACGAAATGAAGTGGATAGAGAGCAAAGCTAGTAAAGCTACGCTGTACACGCTCGATTCTGTCCGAATGAGAACTATATAATGGGTTCCAGATAATTGAAGCGTACTCCAACTTAGACCGGGCAAGACAAGTAAAAAGGGATTTTCTTGTATAGGGATCTTTAAAGTCTTTCGCATAACGCTTCAAAAAGCCCAAATTCGAAAAGGCCTTAGATCAGAAAATACCTTAACTGAGGACAGTTGAGTGTTAAGAACCGAGTAAGTTGAATTTATACGATTGCGCGCACGCGACAAGTTTAAATGAAAGCATTTTTTATGTTAAGCAACAGCTTGTTTTGAGACTCCAATCAGTAAGATTGTTGAGTTCATTTTGTAGCCGAAGCACGTCAGCCACCAGGTAACTCTAGAGTACAAAATCAAGTCATCAGCACAGAGAAGAAATTGCGAGTGATTAAAGCAGGACCGGATATCATTGATAAACAGAACAAAAAGAAGCGGGCCTAGAATACTACCCTGCGGTACTCCGGAGGTTACCACAAAAGAGTAAGACGCAGTACCAGCGATTTCTACAAACGTTGTTCTGTTCATGAGGTAGGATCGCAACCACAGAAGAAAGACTGAATGGAAACCAAGGAGCTCAAGCTTGTGTAATAAAATATCATGAGAGACTGTATCGAAGACTTTAGAGAAATCGTTGTAAATGGTATCCCCATGAGATCCACTCTTAAAGGCCGATAAACAGTACTCTGAAAAAACCGCAAGATTGGTTACGGTGGAACGACCACAGACAAAACCATGTTGGTTGGGATCAATAATCTCTTTAACTTCGAAGAAAAACTTATTTTTTACCAACTTTTCAAAAGGTTTCGAGAAGGTGTTTAATTTTGAGATTGGACGGTAATTTCTGACATCATTCTTGTTACCAGATTTGTGCATGGGTGTAATGGAGCTCACCTTCCAATTTTCGGAGGAAAGGGAAAGGTCAATTATTTGAGATAAAGGGAAAGCTAGGGATGAGCAGCATTTCCTAAGGAAAAAAGAGGTGAGGCCATCGGAATCATTTTTATAAGACAGTTTTAAAGCAGATATACCATTCTGTATATCTAAATCAGTGATGCAAAGTGCTCCAAAATCAACGCAATGCGAACTAAGATAATCACCGTAATAATTATAAGTGCCAACGCCAGCATCATTTACAAAATTGGACTTGAAAAAATCAGCAAAGAGAGTTACGCTGTCATGCAGAGAAAAGGAGGAAAGACCATCCAGAGTCATACAGCTAGGAATATTCGAGCATCCTTTCGGATGAAGTTCCAGAATGCTTTGGGATTGGACTTTAACTCATCCTCATAGCGAGATATATAATTGTTATAAAGAGTTTTATCAAGTTCATTGAATTCTTTACTAAGGCTGATATACATCACCGAGTTTCACGTTTATACTTTCTAAATTGCGGCAGGAATGACCAAATTCGTCTTATCTGAACGATCGGTTGTATGGGAGATATATGTTATAGTGGTCCGATCCTACCGGATGTGTAAATGTCTAATATAATACAAAAATACATCCTTGTGCCAAATTTCATTGAGATATCTCAAAATTTGAGGGACTAGTTTTCGTTCAAGCAGACAGACGGACATGGCTATATCAACTCAGTTCGTCGCTCTGATCAATTCGGTATACTTAATGGTGAGTCTATTTTCTATATTTCTCAACGTTACAAACATCGGACCAAAGTTAATATACCATTTCATGTTCATGAAAGGTATAAAAATATAAGCAATATTTTTCCAACAGGGTGTAACTCCTTACACATATGCTCCCATACAGATATGTCGCTTTTGTTCTCTGATTATTGACCCAAAAGTAATCGGCCGCATTGAGCTAAGGATGTGTGACAGGTACTTTTATAGGAAGTGTCAGCATGCTGGCAACATGGCCGTGCCTTGGTAATGAATGATACCTCTACTTAAACAGTTTTGTGGAGCACATTTCCGTTGCACTGATATCGAAGCTTACGACACAGTGCAAGATAGCACTCGAAAACTGATGGCATATTAAAAACTTCTGAATATGTAATCTTAATAAATATAAGAACTGAGGACGATTTTTAGGTAGCTTGTGCACCAAACTAAGGGATACATTGAGATACCCAAGTTAGATTCGAATACCTTTAAGGATGCCTGGGAATCAAAAAAAGATTGCTACATTGATCTTCGAGACTGTACAGTTGTCGAGCAGTGCAGCTGCACTTTCTTCGCACAGCTCTCCGCCTGGAAGATACTGCATGTGTCGGAAAGTCGGTACGACTGCGTAGACTGTTATGCCCTTACTAGTGTCTTAGCGCTTCTCCCATTCCTCCCTACAATGATATTTTATTTTCTTAATCTGCATGTCCAAAACTGCAGTAATATAGGCCTTCTTTTGTTATGATACATCATCGGGAGACATAGTCAGTATTACTAGGTTGTCAGCGTTTACGACTACCTAGTTCAATTTTCTGTGAAGATTTTTAGGATTTTATTTATTACCACTATCCATAGGGGAGGCGACAGCACGCCTCCTTTAGGATAGGTGCCTTGGTATTCATTTTACATAACGAAGCTGCACCTATTTCACGACCGTACTCCTTCAGGTGATCCCAGTTTTAAAGCTACTGAATGTCGAGCAAGCTTCCGGATTTGTCGTTTTTACAGCACAGTTACGTTTCGATGAAGCTAACTACCTTGTGCACCGATCTGCCTTGAGCTGCGTCCATCCGGCGAAAGTCGGTGCGCATAATGTGTAACGTTTTCAGGATAAATCTTGTGAAGCTTATTGGCCTGTAAACTTTGGCATCCCTGCGGCTGAGTCTGCCTTCTTTAGGAAAGAAAACCACTCGCTAACTTATCCAAGATTTCAATACATAACCATCCTATATCCATGATGTAAAGAAGACAACGGCTTGCTTTCCGGTATCACCGGTTTCGCCAATTTTAAAGGTACGAATGATTCGATGGTCATGTTACCTCATCCTGAACTGGGATGTATGCGACGACAGTTTCTGGAGAGCAAGCACGACTCTTTGGCATAGGGTCGTTCGTCGCATCTGCGCATATTTACAGCTACAGGGACGGGTTCCGTTCAGTTCCTACTGCGGTTACTGCGTATTAGGCTGAAAGTTGCGTATGAGGTTAGGGTTACAGCTACAGCTACAGCTGCGATTGAAACTACGGTTATGGTAATGACTACGGTTACGGTTTTGGGTTTGGTTACGGTTATGGTTACACGTCAACAGTTATTCCTACGATTTAGGATTGATAGCGTTAAATAAAAGGTTATGGGTAAGGTCTAGCAGACTTATGGTGACGATAGTCATGATTTTGGTAACGGACACGGTTTTAATTACGAAGATGAAAACAGTTATGGGCTCCCGTTAGAGGTATAGTTATAATCACGGTTCCTTTTCAGTTATACTAACAGTAATGGTTATGGTTACTATTACGACAATGAATCTTGTTACGGTAAAGTTTATGCTACAATTACGGTTGTGATTTTGTTTATGATTTTCTTTTAATTTATGGTTATGATTAGGGTAACGATAACAATAATAGTTATACTTATAGAAATGGTTACGGCATGTAATGTTAATGGCTTGAGTATCAGTTACGGCAACGGTCACGCTTACGACTACGAATATGATTATTTATATTTGTCCATTTCTGTTTTATGGTAGTGATTACGGTTATTGTTATGATAACTGTTATGTTTATGGTTACGGTAACGGGTATGGTTGTAGTTATGGTTATGGTTACGGTTACAGCAAAGTATATATATTTTTTAATTACGGCTACAGGTATTGTCACGGTTACGGTTACAGCTATGGTTACGATTATGGTTATGGTAACCGTATCGGTTGTCGGAATTTTCGTGCCTTGTGTACAATTGTTTACTTGACATATTTCACGAATACCTGGTACCGCCCTTTTTATTACCGCCCTTTTTATTATTGACGCTTAAATCCTTAGCCAACGTAACCTTCAATCACCTAGTATGGTACAAACGTTGCTCTCAATATTGATGAATAAAGTTTTTATAGCATTTTCTATAAATGTTTATGACTTACTTTAAATATGGTGCAAAATGCCCAAGAAGTTCAGTCACTCTCAGATCCTTACCTGAAATAAAAATACAAAAATAAATATTATTAAAAAATTAAATTAGAAGTGTACATATGCACATAAGCACATGCATACATACTTATGCACGTATCTGGTTACACTAATTCAACAACTAACATGTAGATACTTTCATAAATTTTGACACTTTGATGAGACAATACACTGGACACGGGCCCCTCACTAAAAAGCGCAATGTATTCCCGTCGCGCGCTTTGGACTTAGTAACTTCACTCATTTGTACAACAATATTTTCTATTTCCTTACTTCCGCGTCTCTTAGCCTTCCTTGTAATGTATGTACTTTTAATGTAAGAGACAAAAATGTTTTTGCCTAACATTTCAAAAGGTTAACATGTTCAACGTATGGAAATCTACTCACTTACTTAAACTCCTACAACAATATTCTAATCAGAAACCGTCACGTGGTAAATGTGCAAGCTCGCCTAAACAGCGTTAATGTCATTTAGGCAAGACCATTGGTAACAGAAACTAAGGTGTGGTTGCATCCCCACCAAACACAACTATCAGCGCTATATAACACGCTAGTCTTTCTTGGTTGTATTCTTTCTACAAATATACTTATAACAAGTAAAAGTGTCTAAGTTCGGGTGTAACCGAACATTATGTACTCAGCGTGATCTTCAATTGTACATTTCATTACAGGTAAATTACTTTTCTACACAACATGTGGCACAGCCCGTTTAAAAAAAAATTTCTCCCCATTTCCTCTTACAATAAAACTTGATAAGTGAAATATCATTGATTCAAAACTATTTTTTCCTCAGTTATACCTTATTATTCTAGTCTGCGACCCTTTTCAACTTATTTTATATCTAAGTTGCCGTGGTTTTTAATCGACCCCGTCCATTTTTACGACAAATATTTTCTGCTATAAGGAAATAATATGTAGATAATTTCATTACGATATGTAAATTTTTCTTCGAGTTATGGATCCCGAAACATAGAAAATTGCTAAATCATAAAAGGGGCGGTGTCACGCCCATTTTCAAAAATTTTAGTGTTTTCCAATTTAATGTTACAATTCAATTCATAATTTCTAAAGTTATATTTTGCGTCAATAAACCAATCCAATTACCATGTTTCATCTCTTTTTTTCATATTTGGTACAGAATTATGGAATTTTTTTCATTTTCGTAATTTTCGATATCGGAAAAGTGGGCGTGGTCATAGTCGGATTTCGGCCATATTTTGTACAAAGATAAAGTGACTTCAGATAAATACGTGAACTAAGCTTAGTAAAGATATATCGATTTTTGCTCAGGTTATCGTGTTAAGGGCCGAGCGGAAGGACAGACGGTCGACTGTGTATAAAAAGCGGGCGTGGCTTCAACCGATTTCGCCCATTTTCATAGAAAATAGTTACCGTCATAGAATCTATGCCCCTACCAAATTTCACAAGGATTGATAAATTTTTGTTCGACTTATGGCATTTAAAGTATTCTATACGAATTAAATGAAAAAGTGCGGAGTTACGCGCATTTTCAAATTTTCTTTTATCTTTGTATTTTGTTGCACCATATCATTACTGGAGTCGAATGTTGACATAATTTACTTTTATATTGTAAAGATATTAAATCTTTTGTTAAAATTTGACTTTAAACTAAAAATTTTATAAAAGTGGGCGTGATCGTCATCCGATTTCGCTAATTTTTATTTAGCACACATATAGTAATAGGAGCAACGTGCCTACCAAATTTCATCATGATATCTTCAACGACTGCCAAATTACAGCTTGCAAAACTTTTAAACTACCTTCTTTTAAAAGTGGGCGGTGCCACGCCCATTGTCCAAATTTTTTCTGATTTTCTATTTTTTGTCATAAGGTCAACGCACCTACCAAGTTTCGTCGCTTTATCCCTCTTTGGTAATGATTTATCGCACTTTTTCGGTTTTTCAAAATTTTCGATATCGAAAAAGTGGGCGTGGTTGTAGTTCGATTTCGTTCATATTAAATAGCGATCTGAGATGAGCGCCCAGAACCTACATACCAAATTTCATCAAGATATCTCAGAATTTACTCAAGTTATCGTGTTTACAGACGGACGGACGGAAGAACATGGCTAAATAAATTTCTTTTTCACCCAGATCATTTTGATATATAGAAGTCTATATCTATCTCGATTAGTTTATGCCGTTACGGATTACCGTTATGCGAACAAAGTTAATATACTTTGTGAGCTCTGCTCACCTGAGTATAAAAAATAGTATCATAGTACTCAGAATTGGGTTCTCTACCATTCTACGTCACACTCATCAATTGGGAGTTGTTGTAACACTGGAAAATGAGCTGGTAGTAAGGTGCATACTGATAAAGAAACTAATGAGTAAAACTAGAGAAGTTATACCGATAAACAAATTATATGAGATATGAGAGAGTAAATAGAGTAATGATAAAAGTTGTTGGTAGTATGAGTATATTATATGACTATATGCTAAAGACAAATACCTCCCCTTTTTCGCCCTGCAAAGAAAGAAAAGAAGAAACATTGTAACTACCGTTTATTGGAATTTTGCACACTTATTAGTTTATACACTTTTTTACGTACATATTTTTATTACATATTTACGTTACCACTTCCTGTGGTTTGCTAGTTAGAAAAATGTTAATTGCTCCTACCTCAGTTCGATCTCCACAGTCGCGCTTTGATCCGCTATATTAATAAAGTTTAAATTAAGTTTAATAATTGTTTTTATTAAAGTTGTGAATGAAAAAAAAATCATTTAAATTTTGAAAATGAGTAAAGTGCCTGTGTCATTCCCTTCAAAGGAGGCCCTCTCTGTCGATGACGGGGCTGTCATTGACGATCATACCCACGATTTGAATGAAGAATCCATTCAAGGTGCTGCTGTAGATGGTTTCGACACTGATTTGAATGAAGAGTACGTTCCGGTAGAAACTGATAGTAGCCAGTCAGATTTGGAAAAGGTTGATGAGCCGAGAGAGACTGGAGCTGATAACGCAGAAGCCCACCGAGCTCAAAGTGGGCGTGAATTGGCAATCGAACCAACAGGAAAAAAGTTGAGGAGAATTTCAAAAGAAACTGCTAATGTAAGGATAAACCAGAAAAAAAGAAGATAAATGGGTGAAAGTTACCACGGAATCAGAAAAAATAAAGGAGAAAACTGTAGATGGGACTACAAGGTTGAGCGCCCCTTAAAACAACTACAACCTCCATGCAACTGCAAAAGAAGTTTGAAAGATAAAACGCTCCAGTGCCGCCGATTTTCTGAAGATGATTGGAAGAAACTGCATAGTAATTTTTGGAAAAACAAGACATAGGGAGAAAAGAGAACTATTGTTTCGTCTCTGGTGGATGCTGTTAAGCCATTGCAGATCTCTCATCGTAAAGCCCCTGAAAAAAGTAGAAGGAGCCGAACGTTGTACTACCACCTCAAACTTCAAGAAAAGAGAGTTTGCGTTTGCGCCAAACAATTCTGTCAAACTTCTGATGTATCTTTTGATTTTGTGAAGAGCGAAAATGAGCAGAATTTTGCAGACAACGACGAAGAAGAAGTGGAAGTTGGCGTAGCAGAAGAAAGAGTTATCTCGTCAAAAGTGGATCCCGGACGGATCCCGAAAACCATTCAGAACTGATGCCGGAAGGGTCCCCAAATGATCCCGAAATAGTCTCGAAATGACCTTGACGGGACCCCGAAAACAATCCAGGAGTGATCCCGGAAGTATCCCAAATGATCCCGGAATACTGCCGAAAAAGTCCCGAAATAACTCCTGCGGGATCCCGGACGTATCCCGAAAATCATTCAGAAATTATTCCGGAAGGGGGGAGGGGGTTGGGACGGAGGGTCTCACTACTCACTTTGTAAGCCCTCGACTTATTTTACCCATTGAGTTTGTAATATTGGTGAAGGTCAGTTAACGTAAATTTATAGTGTGTAAAAATTATCAAAAAGCAATTGTTCGAAAGGGTCGTGAGAATTCAAAAACATAAAGCTAGTAGATCCTTCTAGACCATTGGCTATGTGAGTGCCAAATTTCATCCAAATCCGTCATGTCGTTCTTGCGTGATTGGGTTACAAAGACAAACGTCTGGACATGCATACAAGCATCTAAACATATAAACATTCATACTTTCGCATTTATAATATTGTAACGAATCTAGTGCAATTCCGCTTATTTGTAACCTAACTAATGTTCGTATCGCTAAACTGTTGAATAAATAACTCCAATATTCAATGATGCAAAATGGTCTTTATTAGAGTACTTCACAATAACACTTATACTTCGCAACCAATAGCGTGCTTAAATCAAACTGATTACCCATTCCTCAGCTGGTGCTGCTTCTATACTCTTCGGTTTCCTCGTTTGCATATTTCTAGGCGTTTCTCCTTCTAGAATTTACTACTTGTTTACCAGCTATAAACTCACCAGCTATAAACTACAGATGCACGTTTATAGCTTCTCGCATAGCAATATGCGCGATGATTGCATACTTTTGTGAGTATCTCAGATATATGCATGCGTATATGTGAGAAATACTTTGCTGATGATTGCATACTTGTGTTAGTATCTCTCCGCTGCTGTATGTATATTAGTGTTGCTAATATTCGTCACAATATTAAATAAGACTAAAATTAAGATTATGATAAGATTAAGATGTATGCAAGGTTCAAGGTTTATATAGCTGTTAATCTAAAAATTGTGTTGTCTGGTTACTTACAGGACAATTTAGGCAGCATTCCCGTGCCATTTCCGTACTCCCGAGATTATATCAGGACAGTTTGGGATATTTTTCAGGATGAAACCGGAACTATTTGGGCCAGTTCGAAAACCGTGTATGGAATTTTTTCGGGATTTCTTTTAGATTACCTTAAGGATTTTCTCGGGGTTGTGCACGAAATCGTTATAGATTAGATGCGTCGAGACTATAAAACGACCCTTTCGGGATTATTTCAAATTTTCTAAGACTATTTCGGGACCGTTTAGAGACTGTGTTCCAGATCTCCTTGGGGCTCATAAAACTAATTAAGTGAACCCCTTGTGCTCTTCTGTATTTATTCACTAAAATACATCCATTGTACAGATATCAATTTGATAACACAATTCAACTGTGCAAATCTACATATATACAATCAAACAATTACTAGGAAATTTTCTTTTGAAAAAGTATAGCAAAATGTTTTCTCAAAGCCACGTTCATTTCATTTCGCTGGTATATGCGTCAATCATTCCGTTTGCTTAGCTAATTAAAAATTTCCATTATAGTTATTAACGAAATAGGCTTATTAGGCTCTTATATCACCCAATAATTTCCGCAAGCTATAATTGATCGAGGCAGTCGCCGTGGTGTTATGGTAGCCTGCTCTGCCTACCACCCCGAGAGTCCAGGGTTCAACTCTCGGGCAGAGTAACATCAAAAATAAAGAAAAAAGTACCGAAATGACCTTGACGGTATCACGAAAACCTTACAGAAACGATCCCGGAAGTATCCCCAAATGAACCCGGAATACTCCCGAAATAACCGCGACGGGATCCCGGATGGATCCCGAAATCTATACAGAAATGATCCCGGAAGGGTCTTAAAATGATCCCGACACAGTCCCAAAAGATCCCGACGGGCTCACAAAACCATTCAGAAATTATCCCGGAAGGAACCCCAAATGATCCCGGATACTCCCGCAAAATCCCCGAAAAAACTCCGACGGGATTCCGTAAACCGCCCAGAAAGGATCCCTGAAGGGTTCCCAAATGGTCCCGAAAAAGTGCCGAAATTACCCTAACGGGATCCCGGACGAATCCCGAAAACCATCCAGATATGATGCCGGAAGGGTCCCCAAATGATCCCAAAATAGTCCCGAAATGACCTTGACGGGATCCCGAAAACCATCCAGAAATTATCCCGGAAGGATCCCCAAATGATACCGGAATACTTCCGAAATAACCGCTAAGGGATCTCGAAAACTATCCAGAAATGATCCCGGACGAATCCCGAAAACCATCCAAAAATTATGCCGGAAGAGTCCCCGAATGATCCCGAAATGACCTTAACGGGTACCGGGACAGATGCCGAAAATCATCCAGAAATTATACCGGAAGAGTCCCCATATGATCCCGAAATACTCCCGAGAAGTCCTGAAATAACCGCTACGGGATCCAGAACGGCTCCCGAAAACTATCCAGAAATGATTCAGGAAGGGTCTCAAAATGATCTCGAAATGGTCCCGAAATTACCCTGACGGGTGCCGAGACGGATGCCATCCAGAAATGATGCCGGAAGGGTACCCAAATGATCCCGAAATAGTCCCGAAATGATCCTGACGGGATCCAGAAATAATCGCGGAAGGATACCGAAAATGTCCTGAAATAACCCCAACGGAATCCCAGATTGATCCCGAAAACTATTCAGAAATGATCCCGGAAGGGTCCCGAAATGAACCTTGAGAGGATCCCGGACGGATCGCGAAAATCATCCAGAAGTGATCCAGGAAAAGTGCCGTAATAACTCCTGCGGGATCCCGGACGTATCCCGAAAATCATTCAGAAATTATTCCGGAATTCAGAATTATTCCGGGGAGGGGGTTTGGACGGAGGGCTCACTTTGTAAGCCCTCGACTTATTTGACCCATTGAGTTTGTAATATTGGTGAAAGTCAATAAACGTAAAGTTATAATGTGTAAAAATTATCAAAAAGCAATTGTTCGAAGGAGTCGTGGGACTCCCCCCCCCTTTCCATTTTCGAAAAAAATTTAGCCAGTAGACTATTGTCTATCTATGTCCCAAAATTCATCAAAATCCGTGTAGCCGTTATGGAGTGATTCAGTCACAAAGACAAAAAAATATAATAATTAAATTATAACTGTTCCTAGGGGGCGGAGACCTCCCCCTTTTCAAAAACATATAGCTAGTAGATTGTTCTAGACTATTGGCTATATGAGTGCCAAATTTCATCCAAATCCGTCATGTCGTTCTTGCGTGATTGGATCACAAAGAGAAACGTCTGTGCATACACACAAACATCCAAACACCTAAACATCCAAGCTTTCGCATTTATTATATTAAATAAGATTAAGATGTATGCACGGTTCAATAGACTATAAACCGTAGATATTAGTCTAAAAGATTGTGTCATCTGGTT
The DNA here is from genome assembly GCA_029619165.1 of Eurosta solidaginis. NCBI lineage: Eukaryota > Metazoa > Arthropoda > Insecta > Diptera > Tephritidae > Eurosta > Eurosta solidaginis. The sequence goes on from JARSSU010008260.1 coordinate 54,597, forward strand.
ACTTCGAAACCGTGTATGGAATCTTTTCGGGACATCTTTTAGATTACCCTTAAGATTGTTTCGGGATTGTGCACGAAATCGCTTCAGAACTTTTTATAGATTAGATACTTCGAGACTATTAAACGACCGTTTCGGGGTTATTTGAGAAACATTTTCGGTACTATTTCAAATTTTTCTAAGACTATTTCGGGACCGTTTAGAGACTGCGTTCGAGGTCTTCTTGGGGCTTGTTTTCGTAATAATATCGTCGAAACTTTTTGAGAGCTAATTCTATATAAGTAGTTTCAAGATTGTCTTCGAAAGTATTTCACGATGGTTTAGAGAATCATATCGGAAAAAACTGTCACTGAATATTTTTTAACTATCGCCGGATCTGTTCGTTGTTTGCGGAACTATTTCAAGATCATTAAAAAAGAAAGTATTTCAGGGGAGTATTGGATCCTCCTTTTTAATAACTCCACTATATCCCTCCTTCTGTTTATTACCGTGTGCTTATCTCCGTAACTGTGAGTATTTCGCGATTTGTTAGCACTTCTTAAAGATTACTTTCTGGACGATCTTTTTATTTTTTTCATGAGGATATCTTGGCATATCGTGCGGACTGGGACACGGTTTTAGGCGGCTTTGACGAATATGTGAAAGATGAACAGACGTTTAAATCCACAATAAATGAACACCTTATTAACACTTAACGAAAGATATTATGTCAGCAAGTATATGTATGTACGCCTAGATAAGCGCATACGATTTACTATTTGCATCCTAAAATGTACTTGTATGTAGAATTTATCCCGTGCATGCAACAAACGAAAATTTGTCTTTCAACAAAGCGGAAAAATAATTAATAAAAAATTAAAAAAAATAATAAAAATAATCGTAAAAATCAAAATTAATCAAAAAAGGCTTTTTTATGATTTTGATTATTTTTTAATCAATTGGAAAGTAATATTTAATCACAAATAGAAAATAATGGCAAGTAATCATTAAATGGTTTTTAAAGAAAATAATCAACTGAAAGGGTAATTATATGAATTAATCGGGGAATGCACGAATTGCTTTAAATGTATGAACATTTATTTCAAGCAATTTTTAATTTTATAATATATTTAATAATAAAATAGAAAAGAAAATTTAAACAACGTGACATCAGGACGGACAAGGCGACAGCTGTTTCGATTATACCTTGTAAATCTCTTCAAAGCCTTTTCTCCCGGGAGTGGGAGTCGAACCCGCACTCCTACGATAGTTGAAATGGTTAAAAACGCATTCAGCTATGTCATGCCTTAGTTGTTGTAAAGTTTTTCCCAATTTCCTTCTTTCGCATATATTATCTTCCACACATCACATAATTCGTATGTAGTTATGTGTTGAAGTTATGCATGTTTGTAAGGCGGTTTCATAGAAACTTGGTATTTTGCTGTTTTTGTTCTATTTATAAAACTACAACGAATTAACCAAATTTTGTCTCTTTATATGAATTAATCGGGGATTGCCCGTATTGCATTAAATGTATGAACATTTATTTCAAGCAATTTTTAATTTTATAATTTATTTAATAAGAAAGGGTAATTATTATCATTAGTAATCATTATTTAACAGGTCTATATGAAACTTTGTTTCTGTACTTGTATGAAATTTTTTATTTGTCTGAAAGTTTGACTTTGTACTTAAATGAAATTTCGTACTTTAATTAAACTTTTTACTTGAATGAAACTTTGACCTTCTACTTTTATGAAACTTTGAACATTTATAAAATTTAGCTCTTTTTACTTGCATGAAACTATCTATGTACCTTGCATTTGTTCTAAACTTTTTACTTTAAAAAATAAAAATAAAAAAATAAATGTAAGGCGCGATAACCTCCGAAGAGATCTAAGGCCGAGCTTCTCTTCCAATTTGCGTCGTGCTCCTCTTGATTTTCCCTACAAATTGGCCGGACGGGACCTACATGCTTTATGCCGACTCCGAACGGCATCTGCAAGGCAGATGAGTTTTCACTGAGAGCTTTTCATGGCAGAAATACACCCGGAGCGCTTGCCAAACACTGCCGAGGGGCGACCCCGCTTAGAAAAATTTTCCTCTAATTGAAAACCCTTATTTCTAAAAATTTTGATGTTGCTTTGCCCGGGAGTTGAACCCAGGGCATACGGTGTGATAGGCGGAGCACGCTACCATCACACCACGGTGGCCGTGGTTTTAAAAAATATTTTAGTTAATTTCCGGAAAAATAATTATTGCTAGATTTATCTGGTCACCAGTATACTTATCATATATATTATTTCTAATTGCTGTTTTTATGTACGGACCTCCTTTTCGCCCTTATTTGGAATCCAAATCTATAAATAAAGTTTTAATTGTAAGGACGGAGATTCGGGCTATTAGCGAGCTTTGGGCAATTTTGGTCGTAGTGCTTTTGTTTAGATATATTTTATTAAAATAATTTGTTAAAAATAAGCGATTGTGGCACACGTAGAAATCTATATGTACTATGGCACTATTGTGAATATTTGCACTGCATTACCGGCAGTTGCTACCATACGACAGGTGGCATCACAAGCTGTAAATTTTACTTTATTGATAGAACAGCTGATTTCTATTGATATTTGAAGCAGGGTTGGGAAATGACATTTCATGAATTGTACTAAATCCACTCAAAAATCGTACTTTTTTCGTTCAAATTGTACTAAATTTTTTTGTGTGTCGATTTACATATATTGCACTATTACTCATTTACTTTTTTTTTACTTTTTAGTACCAAAATAAAAATACGTGCTTAATGTATGTATTGATTTGAAATTAATTTTTCTTTTTATTTAGAAGGAAATATTTTTTTTAGTATATAAAATAAGAGTTTTTGAAAAACATAAATATTCTTTTCTCATACATAAAACATATTATTATTACATAGGTATATTTTAAATACTTTCATATATGTATGTATGTTTGTTAATCAAAAAAGTTTTCATCCTCGTCAACGATTAAGCTTTGTTCACGACTGCAATTTGCTTATTATAACAACATTGCCCTCTGGCCTTAATAAAATCCTTTGTTTTTATCAAAGTAGAAACTGGTTGAACAAGTAAACGATTTCTACACCTGGTTTTAATTATATTCTGTATCGAAAATATTCTTTCAACATTCGCTGAAGAATGTGAAATTGATAAAACCCCCTGTGCAATTCTGTATATATTTGCAAAAAACGGCACGTTCAGTTCATTTTCATTGCCCAAAACTCAGAATGGAATGATTTTTAAGAGCACGCGATTCTTCGCGTTCTGACAGGGCTCGATATTCCGAATTAATTTCCTCGATTTTATCAATTTCACATGTAGAAAATAATTTAGCAACCAGTGGAACAATGCTAATTACTTCTCCTGATAAAACAGTTTCGGGAGCAAGCTTTGTGACCCAATTCAAAATTTCATTATCAAAGTAAATTTTCGTCTGTAGGTTTTTACAAAACTCCATGTAAATAGTTTGACGTTTAGTTTAAAATTTTGAATATCTTGTTTTTCCAATAAATTTTTACAAATGAATAGATCTACTTCAGCGCCGCAATATATACTATCAATATCCATATGGTTTTTGTTTACATCTATTTTAGAAATAGTAGTGTTATCGAAATATTCTTTTTGCAAAAAATTACGTGCTATATGCCGGAATAAGTATTTCATTCTCGGCAAGAATATATGTATCCTGGCTTCCTCTGCTTGCATTTCAATATTAACGTTGTTTATTATTTTTAAAATATAGGAGAGAAAAAGAAAATACATTTTAAAAGTAGGACTCAGAAGCACTGAGGTTATGAACGGAATATTCTGGCTTTCTAGTTTATTATTTTCTAAATTTTTTTCAAAATCAGAAAGCGTAAAATAATATTTTAGTGCATTCCACTGCTCTAAAACTCTTTCAATGCACGATTGTCTAGATGGTGGTTCACCGTGTTCCTGAGAACTTTTCAATGACATGAAGCTCGGTTCCAAAGTATTCTTGAAACCGCTTAAAATTTTTCTCTTCTGTTCGTACTGTTACAAAAATGGAAGTTTAAAAGTCTTATGAACTGATCAATTTCATGTGGCAGAAAATGCCACAGCAGCTGCAGACATCAGATTAATGTTATGGCAAACACAGCAAAGAGTAGATAGATTTGGTACTACCTCCTTAAACTTTTCATTGCAACTTTTCATGACATTACAATTATCTGCAGTGATTGAAATCATGTTATTCAGAGGAATTGAATGATTTTTCATAATTTTCCTTGTGCTTTGCAATTAGTATTGAAAAGAGGCCTAAAAATCGATCCATACATTTGGTTTCATATGTCCTTATCACTATGGAAAGGGTTTTCGAGACAGACACATCCGTGCTTTCGTCTATTACTAAAGAGTAGTAATCTTTCTGGCAGAAACTGGAAATAAATTTAACATTTTCTGGTGCAGTTACAGTGTTAATAATTTTTTGTGCTTTTTTTCTATATATATATTCATCTTCTTACTATTTTCGAGTCGGAAATTGATTGTTTTAAAAGCAAATTTAAGTGATCTAATACTGTAAATGGCAAATTGTGTTCAGATATAAATACACTTAGCCTTAATTCCAATAAGTGAGCCGCTGCCGCTGTTGACTCGCTATTCTGTTTATTTTCAATAAATTCTTGTAATTTTGCAGTTTGGTTCGCCCTATTAACATTGCGCAAGTGGTGTTTGCAATCTGCATGACGCTGTATATGGGCCAGGCGTCTAGCTATTGGAACGTTGCATACTACAAATTTCTTCCCCTGTGGACTATTTTCTTGCACCAGCCAAGGAAATTTATTTTTGCACTCAACCCGAATCCTACTTCGTATTTTCTTTTTTTGCTAAAAGAAAGGTTCAACTGTTAGAAAAGAAATATTAAATTGATTAAATTGCTCACCTTTTCTCTAAATCCATTTCTTTTCGTTTATTACTTTTGCATCAGCTGACCAGAAACTTTGCAATGAATTTCGAAATTCGTTATTTTGATTTCAGTGAAAACAGGTGGGCTTCATACATATGTATGTAGATACATATTAATTTCAAACTAATTATTGCTTGAAAAATCGTATGTGATAAAGAGAGACATTGCTAATCGAACTACTAGTACAAGTACACAAACAACGTTGTCGTTTGTTCGAAAGAAGGTTGCCATAGCGCCAAAATACATTACTTACATTAGAATATTAGCTGTAGGCAAAATTGTACCAAAAATGACAGCGTAGTACTTCAGTACTTTCTTGAGTCAAATTGTATCAAAAAAGTACAATTGTATCGAAAAACCCAACCCTGATTTGAAGAGACTTGTGTAATGTTGCGCAAGATGCGCACGGGTCCGGCTCTTTACGTATATTTGACAACGATGTTACAGTATTGTGAATGCGCTGCTGAGCAAGACAGTTGCGTGTATTTGCGGAAGTATTTAACATAAATAAATAATAGTAAACACTTTGAGAGAGCAACTTATCGTATAAAATACGGAAAGTAGTAAAAGATAAATAATAAAAAAAAACTAATTTAAATTTGAATAATTGAAGTATACGTGCGGCAAAACTGCAATCCAATTTAAAGATTAACATATTACATAACACCTAAGTACAAAAGAGTATTTATGTGATCAGATTAAAGTACTTACATACAAAAATATGTTATATTGCCATACAACACTTGGTTAAAAAACAATAGAGCAAACGCATATTGATATTCTAGTCTAATATGATTTTTTTCATTACTTCCAATGCAGTTATTGCCATGAAACGCCGCATTGAAATTTTCTAGCGCCCAATGACCGCCAATAAGCCAAATCATTTGTTCCACTGATCTGTATTACCAAAATTGGCTGAAAACATAAAAGCCGGTCTGAAGCTAATGACGTTGATGGCCATCGAATTATTAAATTGATTTGGAATAGCCGCATACGAAGTGAGCTACTAATTTATGGTCACATATCTTAAAACGTTTAATTAGCACGAACTTAACATTGATCACTTTGATAGCTGAAGTGTTTGAAAACTTGGTTAGTGCCAATTTTACTTGCTGGAAATGCATATTTATATCGTTTTCAAATATATTCTGAAATTTGCAAATTCATATAGATTTTATAGAGAGTTTGTCGTGATATAAAATTAGTCAGATATATGTATACATATAAATTTATAAATCCAACCGAGGTATGACAGAAATTACTGCGCCGGAGGGAGCAGAGAAATTTGGTACCTCTTCTTCATAAATTTCTTAAGGTTCCCAATCTATAGCATTTGGCCCGAAAACAAATACTTCCTTTTTTCGTTAACGCAGCACGCTTTGATTGATTTTCAATAAAAATGTTAATACAAATTCGGAACCAGGTGCTAAAATTTTGTGAATAATTGAGGCTTGGCATTATCCCATTCGTCTGTCGTGCTAAGAGTTTATTTCTCTACAGCAGACCTCCCTGACGAATGTTGAAAGCCTAAAATTCTGCAGAGTCTTGAGTTCGACCACGTACAAGTGTGTCTCAACTCGTTGCAGAAACTGTGAAATTATAAAGCTTTGGCTTTGTATTGCATTTAAAAACCTTTCGAAAGTGAAGCTACGGTATTTGTGACGCCGTACAGTACAGCATAGTAAAGTATGATATGTAGTTCACTGCGGCACGTTTCCCATTACATAAATTTTAAAAGGAGTGTGGGACAGCAGCATGAGACATCAGTTTTCTCTAATAAGAACTGTTAGTATGATTTAGATGATTATTTTTTATATTCAATAGTTGTTTGATGGCCATTTATATAATTTAAGGTACAATCTTTTAGTATCAAGGCTATTCGAGACCCTTTCTTTCTTCTTTCAGTCCCACTTACTCTCTATCCGCCTCGCCCACAATCATTCCTACTTTACTTCCACTCCCTTACTCTCACTCCAGCCTTCACTCCCACTCGCATCCCTCTCTCACTGCCAATTCAATAACCATGCCCATCCAACTCCCACTCTTACTGTTTCGGTCACTCCCACGTTCACTGCCAATTCCAATCCCAACCCCACTCCTACTTCCCCTCTGACTCTTACTCCCACTCTTACTTTGACTCACACCCCTTTTTCTAATCCCACTCCCGCTCTCATTCTTACTCTCTTTCCCGCTACAACCTTATATAATTTCTTATCGAATTCAAATTTTCTAGCATGAAAATTTTAGGATATGTTTAAAAAATATTTATAGACCTCGACCATCCTTGTGAGGTTTGGGAGGTTTGCAGTGGGTGTTTTAAACGCCAAAGTTAATTTATTGTTCTTTATTTAACTAGTATTTAATTGATAATAACAAAGCTCTGAGGTTTTAATCTTTCCCTGCTTCTTTGGTTACAGGTCGTACAGTGAGAGAAAGCCTGCGTTACCTGAAACACATAAACGGTTTTCCACTTTTCTTCGCTAAGACGCGACAAAGCAGTCTATGTAAACCCGGCCTGAAACTTGCAATCAAATCACTACTAAGTACGGATTAGCATCTAAGTACGTCTTTGGCTGCATATCTTCATTTACAGCCGAAACTGAATTCAAGGTCGAGGTCAAGAACAGATTTAGAAGGCTATGCTTTTATTACAACTGACGTATAAATCCGTTCAGCAGCCTAGTCTTTTAAGAATTTAATGTTCATAAATATACAGCAGAGATCAGAAATATAGTAGTGACATTTTTTTATTTTTTTTTATTTTATATATTTAAACATCAATTTTGTAAGTGAAACTATGTAAACCAATCTTAGAAACATTTTTTAAAAAATTCGCCGGTGTTCTTACTTTAAAAAGCTTGATTTTTCTATTTAAAAAAATAATATTTAGGAAAGGTTTGGTTTGTATGTATTTAAGGAAATCAACATGTTGGCCATTTCGGAAAGATCCGGGGTTTTTGCCTGAAGATCTCGCAGACCGTTCAAAATTTTTCAGGAGTAGCTCCTTGCGGAGGGATTGTCCCTCGTTCACTTACTCCAGAGAAGCTGCGAACCTAACCCCCGTCTTTGAAATTGGTACTGCTGCGTCTGCTGAAAAGAAATAGAGATACATAAAACAGCCACACTTTTGTCTGCATATCTCGTGCAAAGCGTAGTTTCACCTATGGTTAACTTCTAATAATCGTCGCGAACACAATTTTTTAAATCATTTGTAGCTCCTTGGCGGTCACGCACAAAGGCGACTTACGGTTGCTATTAATGGTCTATTAATACTCATGACTCTCGTAGCACAGGGCGCCTCCGGTGTTTTCGGCTGTTTTTAAGAGCTACAATTCCCGATGTGCGAACTGAGGACTGCGACTTCGAACTCATAACTTCGTCGACTTCACTTTTCTAGAAGCTCTAGGTGTAGCCCCGAAGACTTTCCAACGGATGCTTTTGTCGCGCTATGCTGCTGAGCTACACCAGAGAAACGCCATGAAACGTTAGGGAGTGACTATTCGGCCAAGGATGCCGCCTTCGAAATCATAAGCAATCTAAGTGGAAGTCATTACGTAATGGGTGAAAATCGTATAATCCTCGGCGCATCTGCATGATTAAAAATTTACAAGGACCCTGCATAAAATTTTTAAAATGCAGACCAAAGTTTGCAGACGTTTGTGTTCACAACATTGATTTCAATAGTCTTCCTTGAATCAAAACGATATTTTAGAATGAGTCGACCGATTTTAAGTTGAAAATGTTTACTGCTGTTTTTCGGCCTTATGATATAACAGCTCATTATGGATGACCGCGTAGCTTCAGTTTTCAGACTAGTTCGAATGTCCACTACGTTAGGGTAGTAGCACACACGGTCATTATTTCGACTGTCTTCGGAAAGATTTTGCTTCACCACTTTCAGTGTTCTTGCGAAGGACAATTCCTCACCTGGTAAATATATGTGCCTACGTATTCACATTTGTAAAAGGAGCCGTAACGTGTAGTTGATATTTAAACTTGGTTGTTAGGCTATAATCAATGTAATTCACTCCAAAGGACTAGTTTTGGATAGGGCCGCCAACTTTAGGAAATGTCAAACCAGGGAGACTTGGGTGTTGAAGGATGAAGTGTGAAAATCAAAATTAAAATTTCAGACGCTATTGTATAATTTCGCAAATAAACAAAAGATGTTTGAATGTAAGCCCAAGCGATTTTTCAAACCCTTCCCATACATACATATATCCTCAACTTATGTATGAGGTAAGAATCATTTCAATGGACTCTTTATGCCCCTAGAACCCTGCTAAAGGATTTTGCATCATTGATTTCGATTATTCTTTCGGCCAATCGCAATATAATATTTAAAAAACAAATCGGCACCTTTTTGGGTATTTTGGTTTTTTTTACAACTTGAGGACAATTTGAAAACAATTTGAAACACCTTGGGTCATTTTATTTGAATTCATTGTTCATTATTAATTTTTTGAAAAAAATATGCAAAGTGAGCATATATATTTATTATATAACTTTTCTTTCAGTGTTTTGTTTTAATAACTTGGTGAATTGGGTGGTGGAAAGTTCGTGTTAAGCAGACATCGAAAACGCCTGTTTTTGTAAATAACTTTTGAACATTTAGAACGAGTTAAATTTCGCAATTAGTTTCTTCTAACTGGCAGTTATGCGCATCCGTTGATATCACTTTCGACCATATCCGACCAATTTTCGACATGAACAATAAATGGCATAAACAGTCTTAAACGAGTAGAAAATATAGTAACGCGCCGGATACCGCCGCCGCCGCGCCGATATTTTTGAAAAACGACGCTAATCGGCGGCGGCGTTAATCGGCGGCGTATATCTCTAGTGTGGAGGAAAGTCTAAAACATCTTTCAGAAAAAAAAATTGTCCAAAAGCTCATGCGAATTTTGACAGGCCTTCAAATTTTACTTTGTTGGACTAAAATTGATTGGGCTACAAAACTGAAACCTCAAAGGTCAGAGAAATTTTCGTACAGTTTTTTCCAATTTTCGAATTTTCTCGAAAAAAAAAGTTTGTTCACGAAATTCGATACCAATTGTCACTGCTATTCTTCTGTGTGTTGTTATACTTACATACATATAAATTAACAATAAATATACATTCATATATATATACATATATGGCCATATATAGGCATGTACGCGAAATTTCATAGCTCTTTTAATGGAAGGCCTTTTTGTGTGCGAAAAAAAACTATTAATGCACAAGTGCTTTTGCTGCTGCACTTGTTTCACATGCTTTTAACTACTTACATATATGTCAGAGAAACAGAAGCCTTGTATATTTTAAGATCGAATTGCATAACCACGACAAAGGAAATATTATTTGCTGCCAACTATTCTTAAATATCACAATTTTTTCTTTGCTCTAAAGCAATACAATAGCGCTGGCGAACGGCCTCGACGTTAAGAAAGAATTTATAGCAAAACAAGTAAGGAAGGCTAAGTTCGGGTGTAACCGAACATTACATACTCAGCTGAGAGCTTTGGAGACAAAATAAGGGAAAATCACCATGTAGGAAAATGAACCTAGGGTAACCCTGGAATGTGTTTGCATGACATGGGTATCAAATGGAAGGTATTAAAGAGTATTTTAAAAGGGAGTGGGCCATAGTTCTATAGGTGGACGCCATTTCGGGGTATCGCTATAAAGGTGGACCAGGGGTGACTCTAGAATGTGTTTGTACGATATGGGTATCAAATGAAAGGTGTTAATGATTATTTGAAAAGGAGTGGGGCCTTAGTTCTATTGGTGGACGCTTTTTCGAGATATCGCCATAAAGGTGGTCCATGGGTGACTCTAGAATGTGTTTGTACGATATGGGTATGAAATGAAAGGTGATAATGAGTATGTTAAAAGGGAGTGGGCCATAGTTCTATACGTGGACGCCATTTCGGGGTGTCGCTATAAAGGTGGACCAGGGGTGGCTCTGACTTATATTTTGCGTCAATAAACCAATCCAATTACCATGTTCCATCCCTTTTTTCGTATTTGGTATAGATTTATGGCATTTTTTCATTTTCCTAATTTTTGATATCGAAAAGTGGGCGTGGTCATAGTCGGATTTCGGCCATTTTTTTATACCAAGATAAAGTGAGTTCCGATAAGTACGTGAACTAAGTTTAGTAAAGATATATCGATTTTTGCTTAAGTTATCGTGTTAGGGCCAAGCGGAAGGACAGACGGATGACTGTGTATAAAAACTGGGCGTGGCTTCAACCGATTTCGCCCATTTTCACAGAAAACAGTTATCGTCCTATAGTCTAAGCCCCTACCAAATTTCACAAGGATTGGTAAATTTGTATTCGACTTATGGCATTGAAAGTATCCTAGACAAATTAAATGAAAAAGGGCGGAGCCACGCCCATTTTTATATTTTCTTTTATTTTTCTATTTTGTTGCACCATATCATTAGTGGAGTTGAATGTTGACATAATTTACTTATGTACTGTAAAGATATTAAATTTTTTGTTAAAATTTGACTTTTAAAAAATAGTTTTTTAAAAAGTAGGCGTGTTCGTAATCCGATTTCGCTAATTTTCATTCAGCACACATATAGTAATAGGAGTAACATTTCTGCCAAATTTCATCATGATATCTTCAACGACTGCCAAATTACAGCTTGCTAAACTTTGAAATTACCTTCTTTTAAAAGTGGGCGGTGGCACGCCCATTGTCCAAAATTTTTCTAATTTTCTATTCTGCGTCATAAGGTCAACCCATCTACCAAGTTTTATCACTTTAGCCGTCTTTGGTAAAGAATTATCGCATTTTTTCTGTTTTTCGAAATTTTCGATATCGAAAAAGTGGGCGTGGATATAGTCCGATTTCGTTCATTTTAAATAACGATCTGAGATGAGTGCCCAGGAACCTACATACCAAATTTCATCGAGATACCTCAAATTTAATCAAGTTATCGTGTTTACGGACGGACGGACGGACGGACATGGCTAAATGAATTTCTTTTTTCGCCCAGATCATTTTGATATATAGTAGTCTATATCTATCTCGATAAGTTTATGCCGTTACGGATTACCGTTATGCGAACAAAATTAATATACTCTGTGAGCTCTGCTCAGCTGAGTTTAAAAAAAGAGAAAAATTAATAGATAAACGAAAAAAACAGTAAAAAAATGCTAGTTTTTTTCGCCAGCACAATGATACGCACATTCCTACATACATATATATGTAAGTACCAACATTCCTGAACATCAATGTTAAAGACTATTTTATACCATTTTCATTTAGCTAATGATAAAAGCGCAAGTTGAGTATTTTATAAAATGTTTCAATTCATACGCAAATTGCTTCAAATTATTATTGAAATGACTTTATTCTTTTCAACTTGGTTTCAACTTTAATGATATTTTATCAATGTTTTACGTCTAGTATAGTATGCGCAAGCCATACATAAAAAGTTTAAGATCCATATAAAAAAACTACTTTGCTATAATTATTATTTTCTTAACATACTTTGTGGCGCAGCGTTTGATGTGCGCCACGAAGCTCTCTATGAACGCATTAAAATGGTAAAACAATGTGATTGTATAAAATATAATATCCCAGTCAGCCATTTGATGAGATTTAGTACATTTGAACGCTAGAAAATTATGTATCTATTAGTGAGATATTATACCCAATGGTCCTAAGCAGGGCTATCGGTATATTGCATAGTGGTTAGTTAGGTCTCGCCACGGAAATTACTTATCACCAAAAAAATTTTATAAATAATGTAAAATTTTTTTTTGAAAAATTTATTTGTTTTTTAAGAAACATTTCCAGAATGATTTGATCACATTCATAGGATTGCATAAAAATCAGCCTCCTATATCTATGCTATCAGCGTATGAAAAAAATTTTAATTTTTCATAATAATCTCGCAGTTCAATAAATGTTGTTTTTTTCGTTGTTTTGTTAAATAACATTAACCATGAAAATATAAGCCCTGATCTTAACACCGGTTTATAAAAATTGAATATTCAATTATTTGTTTTGTTTTAAGAGAAACTGAAAAACAAGAAACATTTACTGGCGTATTGAGATTGTACATTTCGAAAACTGCCATGTTAACTTTCCTTTATAAATCTTTTTTATTTTTTATATCCCAAAAATTTAACTAAGTTCATATAAGCACCAAAAAAAATCTATAAAATATTTCAGGTTTCAAAAATTAAAAAAAATAATAAGAATATTAAATAATAAGAATATTTTTTTTTCAAATTTTTCTGGTGAAAAAATGTTTTCCCTACCACCAAAATTTCTAAAACCTAAATAAAACAAGTAAGGAAGGCTAAGTTCGGGTGTAACCGAACATTACATACTCAGTTGGAGCTATGGAGACAAAATAGGAAAATCACCTGTAGGAAAATGAACCTAGGGTAACCCTGGAATGTGGTTGTATGACATGTGTATCAAATGGAAGGTATTAAAGAGTATTTTAAGAGAGAGTAGGCCATAGTTCTATGGATGGACGCCATTTAGGGATATCGCCATAAAGGTGGACCAGGGCTGACTCTAGAATTTGTTTGTACGATATGGGTATCAAATGAAAGGTGTTACTGAGCATTTTAAGAGGGAGTGGGCCTTAGGTCTATCGATGGACGCCTTTTCGAGATATCGCCATTAAGGTGGACCAGGGGTGACTCTAGAATGTGTTTGTACGATATGGGTATCAAATGAAAGGTGGTAATGAGTATTTTAAAAGGGAATGGGCTTTAGTTCTATAGGTGAACGCCTTTTCGAGAAATCGCCATAAAGGTGGACCAGGGGTGACTCTAGAATATGTTTGTACGATATGGGTATCAAATGAAAGCTGTTATTGAGTATTTTGAAAAGGAGTGATCCTTAGTTCCATAGGTGGACGACGTTTCGAGATATCGCCATAAAGGTGGACCAGGGGTGTCTCTAGAATGTGTTTGTACGATATGGGAATCAAATGAAAGGTGTTACTGAGCATTTTAAGAGGGAGTGGGCATTAGGTCTATAGGATAGGCCTTTTCGATATATCGCCATTAGGGTGGGCCAGGGGTGACTCTAGAATGTTTGTACGATATTGGTATCAAACGAAGAGTGTTACTGAGCATTTTAAGAGGGAGTGGGCATTAGGTCTATAGGTGGACACCTTTTCGAAATGTTGCCATTAGGGTGGGCCAGGGGTGACTCTAGAATGTGTTTGTATGATATGGGTATCAAATGAAAGATGGTAATGAGTATTTTAAAAGGGAGTAATCCTTAGTTCTATAGGTGGACGCCTTTTCGAGATATCGCCATAAAGGTGGACCAAGGGTGACTCTAGAATGTTTGTACGATATGGGTATCAAACGAAAGGTGTTACTGAGCATTTTAAGAGGGAGTGGGCATTAGGTCTATAGGTGGACGCCTTTTCGAGATATCGTCATTAGGGTGGGCCAGGGGTGACTCTAGATGTGTTTGTACGATATGGGTATCAAACGAAAGGTGTTACTGAGCATTTTAAGAGGGAGTGGGCATTAGGTCTATAGGTGGACGCCTTTTCGAGATATCGCCATTAGGGTGGGCCAGGGGTGACTCTAGAATGTTTGTACGATATGGGTATCAAACGAAAGGTGTTACTGAGCATTTTAAGAGGGAGTGGGCATTAGGTCTATAGGTGGACGCCTTTTCGAGATATCGCCATTAGGGTGGGCTAGGGGTGACTCTAGAATGTGTTTGTACGATATGGGTATCAAATGAAAGGTGGTAATGAGTATTTTAAAAGGGAGTAATCCTTAGTTCTATAGGTGGACGCCTTTTCGAGATATCGCCATAAAGGTGGACCAAGGGTGACTCTAGAATGTTTGTACGATATGGGTATCAAACGAAAGGTGTTACTGAGCATTTTAAGAGGGAGTGGGCATTAGGTCTATAGGTGGACGCCTTTTCGAGATATCGCCATTAGGGTGGGCCAGGGTGACTCTAGAATGTGTTTGTACGATATGGGTATCAAACGAAAGGTGTTACTGAGCATTTTAAGAGGGAGTGGGACATTAGGTCTATAGGTGGACGCCTTTTCGAGATATCGCCATTAGGGTGGGCCAGGGGTGACTCTAGAATATTTGTACGATATGGGTATCAAACGAAAGGTGTTACTGAGCATTTTAAGAGGGAGTGGACATTAGGTCTATAGGCGGACGCCTTTTCGAGATATCGACATTAGGGTGGGCCAGGGGTGACTCTAGAATGTTTGTACGATATGGGTATCAAACGAAAGGTGTTACTGAGCATTTTAAGAGGGAGTGGGCATTAGGTCAATAGGTGGACGCCTTTTCGAGATATCGCCATTAGGGTGGGCCAGGGGTGACTCTAGAATGTGTTTGTACGATATGGATATCAAATTAAAGGTATTAATGAGGGTTTTAAAAGCGAGTGGCCCTTAGATGTATGTGTGAAGGTGTTCTCGCGATATCGACCAAAATGTGGACCAGGTGATCCAGAAAATCATCTGTCGGGTACTGCTAATTTATTTATATATGCAATACCACTAACAGTATTCCTGCCAAGATTCCAAGGGCTGTTGATTTCGCCTTGTAGAACTTTTTCATTTTCTTCTACTTAATATGGTAGGTGTCACACCCATTTTACAAAGTTTTTTCCAAAGTTATATTTTGCGTCAATAAACCAATCCAGTTACCATGTTTCATCCCTTTTTTCGTATTTGGTATAGAATTATGGCATTTTTTCATTTTTCGTAATTTTCGATATCGATAAAGTGGGCGTGGTTATGGTCGAATTTCGGCCATTTTGTATACCAAGATAAAGTGAGTTCAGATAAGTACGTGGGCTAAGTTTAGTAAAGATATATCGGTTTTTGCTCAAGTTATTGTGTTAACGGCCGAGCGGAAGGACAGACGGTGGACTGTGTATAAAAACTGGGCGTGGCTTCCACCGATTTCGCCCATTTTCACAGAGAACAGTTACCGTCATAGAATCTATCCCCCCACCAAATTTGAGAAGGATTGGTAAATTTTTGTTCGACTTATGGCATTAAAAGTATTCTAGACAAACTAAATGAAAATGGGCGGAGCCACGCCCATTTTGAAATTTTCTTTTATTTTTGTATTTTGTTGCATCATTACTGGAGTTGAATTTTGACTTAATTTACTTATATACAGTAAAGATATTAAATTTTTTGTTAAAATTTGAATTTAAAAAAATTTTTTTTTAAAAAGTGGGCGTGTTCTTCATCCAATTTTGCTAATTTTTATTTAGCACATATATAGTAATAGTAGTAACGTTCCTGCCAAATTTCATCATGATATCTTCAACGACTTCCAAATTACAGCTTGCAAAACTTTTAAATTACCTTCTTGTAAAAGTGGGCGGTGCCACGCCCATTGTCCAAAATCTTACTAATTTTCTATTCTGCGTCATAACGTCAACACATCTACCAAGTTTCATCGCTTTAACCGCCTTTGGCAATGAATTATCGCATTTTTTCGGTTTTTCGAAATTTTCGATATCGAAAAAGTGGGCGTGGTTATAGTCCGATATCGTTCATTTTAAATAGCGATCTGAGATGAGTGCCCAGGAATCTACATACCAAATTTCATCAAGATACCTCAAAATTTACTCAAGTTATCGTGTTAACGGACAGACGGACGGACGGACATGGCTCAATCAAATTTTTTTCGATACTGATGATTTTGATATATGGAAGTCTATATCTATCTCGATTCCTTTATACCTGTACAACCAACCGTTATCCAATCAAAGTTAATATACTCTGTGAGCTCTGCTCAACTGAGTATAAAAAAATTATATTAAACAAATATCAATATATTTAACATGAAAGGCCGCCAAAAAGCTCAGCATAAAGAAAAACTAAGTAATTATATTTTATAGAAATAATAAATTTTTTTTCCACTATTTTTGTTTAATCAAAAAAAATTTGGCATACTTATATTAAAACTATAAGAAACAATAAGAGTCGGCGCAGCATAAAAAAAAATTTTTTTTCAATATATCAATATATTTTTTATACTCTGTTGAGCAGAGCTCACAGAGTATATTAACTTTGATTGGATAACGGTTGGTTGTACAGGTATAAAGGAATCGAGATAGATATAGCCTTCCATATACCAAAATCATCAGCAACGAAATAAAATTTGATAGAGCCATGTCCGTCCGTCGAACAAAAATTTACCATCCTAGTGAAATTTGGTAGGGGCTTAGATGCTAGGACGATAACTATTTTCTGTGAAAAAGGGCGAAATCGGTTGAAGCCACGCCCAGTTTTTATAGACAGTCGACCGTATGTCCTTCCGCTCGGCCCTTAACACGATAACTTGAGCAAAAATCGACATATCTTTACTGAACTTAGTTCACGTACTTATCCGAACTCCATTTATCTTGGTATAAAAATGGCCGAAATCCGGGTATGACCACGCCCACTTTTTCGATATCGAAAATTTCGAAAAAATGAAAAAAATTTCATAATTCTATACCAAATACGAAAAAGGGATGAAACATGGTGATTGGATTGGTTTATTGACGCAAAAATATAACTTTAGAAAAAAACTTTGTAAAATGGGTGTTACACCTACCATATTAAGTAGAAGAAAATGAAAAAGTTCTGCAAGGCGAAATCAAAAGCCCTTGGAATCTTGGCAGGAATACTGTACGTGGTATTACATATATAAATAAATTAGCTGTACCTGACGGATGATGTTCTGGGTCACCTTGGCCCACCTTTATAGCGATATCTCGAAAAGGCGTCCACCTATTGAACTAAGGCCCACTCCCTTTTAAAATACTCATTAACACCTTTGAACACCATAGATCGTACAACAAATCCTAGAGTCACTCCTGGTCCACCTTTTTGGCGATATCTCGAAAAGGCGTCCGCCTATAGAACTAAGGCCCGCGCCCTTTTAAAATACTCATTAACACCTTTCATTTGATACCCATATCGTACAAAGAATTCTAGAGTCGCCCCTGGTCCACCTTTATGGCGATATCTCGAAAAGGCGTCCACCTACAGAATAAGGCCCACTCCCTTTTAAATACTCATTAGCGCCTTCCATTTGATTTCCGATATCGTACAGACAAATTCTAGAGTCAGCCTTGGTCCACTTTATGACGATATCCCTAAATGGTGTCCACCTATAGAACTATGGCCCACTCCCCTTAAATACTATTTAATACCTTCCATTTGATACGCATGTCATACAAACACATTCCAGGGTTACCCTGGGTTCATTTTCCTAGATGGTGATTTTCCCTTATTTTGTCTCCATAGCTCTCAGCTGAGTATGTTATGTTCGGTTACACCCGAACTTAGCTTTCTTACTTGTTTTTAGTACAGGCCCACTCCCTTTTAAAATACTCATTAACACCATTCGTTTGATGCCCATATTGTACAAACAAATTCTAGGGCCACCCCTGGTCCACCTTTGTGGCGATATCTCGAAACGCCGCCCACCTATGGAACTAAGGATTACCCCCTTTTAAAATACTCATTAACACCTTTCTTTTGATACCCATATTGTACAAACAAATTCTAGGGTCACCCTTGGTTCACCTTTATGGCGATATCTCGAAACGGCGTCCACCTGTGGAAACTAAGGCCCACTCCCTTTTAAAATACTCATTAACACCTTTCTTTTGATACCCATATTGTACAAACAAATTCTAGGGTCACCCCTGGTCCACCTTTGTGGCGATATCTCGAAACGGCGCCACCTATGGAACTAAGGATTACCCCCTTTTAAAATACTCATTAACACCTTCTTTTGATACCCCTATTGTACAAACAAATTCTAGGGTCACCCCTGGTCCACCTTTATGGCGATATCTCGAAACGGCGTCCACCTGTGGAACTAAGGCCCACTCCCTTTAAATAGCTCATTAAACCATTCGTTTGATGCCCATATTGTACAAACAAATTCTAGGGTCACCCCTGGTCCACCTTTATGGCGATATTTCGAAACGGCGTCCACCTATAGAAACTAAGGCCCACTCCTTTTAAAATACTCATTAACCCCATTCGTTTGATGCCCATATTGTACAAACAAATTCTAGGGCCACTCCTGGTCCACCTTTGTGGCGATATCTCGAAACGGCGCCCACCTATGGAACTAAGGATTACCCTCTTTTAAATACTCATTAACACCTTCTTTTGATACCCATATTGTACAAACAAATTCTAGGGTCACCCCTGGTCCACCTTTGTGGCGATATCTCGAAACGGCGCCCACCTATGGAACTAAGGATTACCCCCTTTTAAAATACTCATTAACACCTTTTGATACCATATTGTACAAACAATTTCTAGGGTCACACCTGGTCCACCTTTGTGGCGATATCTCGAAACGGCGTCTACCTGTGGAACTAAGGATTACTCCCTTTTTAAAATACTCATTAACACCTTTCATTTGATATCCATATCGTACAAACGCATTCTAGAGTCACCCCTGGTCTACCTTATGGCGATATCTCGAAAAGGCGACCACCTATACAACTACCACCACTCCCTTTTAAAACCCTCCTTAATACCTTAATTGATACCCATATCGTACAAACAAATTCTAGGGTCACACCTGGTCCACCTTTATGGCGATATCTCGAAACGGCGTCCACCTGTGAAACTACAGCATCACTCGCTTTTAAATACTCATTAACACTTTCTTTGATACCCATATTGTACAAACAAATTCTAGGGTCACCCTGGTCCACCTTTATGGCGATATCTCGAAACGGCGTCCCACCTATGGAACTAAGGATTACTCCCTTTTAAATACTCGTTAACACTTTCTTTTAATACCTATATGTACAACCAATTCTAGGGTCACCCCTGGTCCACCTTTATGGCGGTATCTCGAAACGGCGTCCACCATGGAACTAAGGACTACTCCCTTTTAAAATACTCATTAACACCATTTCATTTGATACCCAATATCCTACAAACACATTCTAGGGTCACACCTGGTCCACCTTTATATGCCGATATCTCGAAACGGCGTCCACCTGTGGAACTAAGCATCACTCGCTTTTAAAATACTCATTAACACCTTTCTTTTAATACCCATATTGTACAACAAATTCTAGGGTACCCCTGGTCCACCTTTATGGCGTATCTCGAAACGGCGTCCACCTATGGACTAAGGATTACTCCCTTTTAAAATACTCGTTTAACACCTTTCTTTTATACCCATATTGTACAACAAATTCTAGGGGTCACCCCTGGTCCACCTTATGGCGATAACTCGAAACGGCGTCCACCTATGGAACTAAGGATTACTCCCTTTTAAATACTCATTAACACCTTTCATTTGATACCATATCGTACAAACGCATTCTAGGGTCACCCTGATCCACCTTTATGGCTATATCTCAAAACGGCGACCACTTATACAAACTACCACCACTCCTCTTTAAACACTCATTAATACCTTTAATTTTGATACCCATATCGTACAAACCAAATTCTAGGGTCACACCTGGTCCACCTTTATGGCGATATCTCGAAAACGGCGTCCACCTGTGGAACTAAGCATCACTCCCTTTTAAAATACTCATTAACACCTTTCTTTTGATACCCATATTGTACAAACAAATTCTAGGGTCACCCCTGGTCCACCTTTATGGCGGTATCTCGAAACGGCGCCCACCTATGGAACTAAGGATTACTCCCTTTTAAAATACTCATTAACACCTTTCATTTGATACCCATATCGTACAAACGCATTCTAGAGTCACCTGATCCACCTTTATGGCTATATCCCTAAATGGCGTCCACCTATAGAACTATGGCCCACTCCCTCATAAAATACTCTTTAATGCCTTTCATTTGATACACATGTGACATGTCATACAAACACATTCCAGGGTTTCCCTCGGTTCATTTTCCTACATGGTTATTTTCCCTTATGTTGTCACCATAGCTCTCAACTGAGTATGTAATGTTCGGTTACACCCGAGCTAACCTTCCTTACTTGTTTTATTTAATCTCTCTTGAATTTTGGTAATGCTATAAATCAAACAAAAAATCGCCAAATCTTTTACGAAAATTGGTAAGAGCGTGTTTTTTATGATGGTTACTATTCCTTATAAAAGTGGGTGCGAAATCAGTTCAAAGCCCACTTTTTACACCCAACCGTCCATTTTGTCTCTTCGTCCAAACATCCAAATGATAGCTTGAGAAAAAATTGAGATACCTTCACCAATTTAGTACAGCTTTTCTGAATTCTAAATATATCCGATTTTAACCATATCCACTTTTTCAGGAAAAAAGGGGAAAAAAGGGAGGAAAAAATGAGCGAAAAGAAGAAAAGAGTGGGGTGAGATGTGTAGAATGAGAAAGAGAGAAAAGGGGAGAGGGGGACAGAGAGATTAAAGCGAAAGTTCAGGGCGGAACATAGTCTGTCAGTCTTCTGTTTTTTTAATTATTAATACATTAAACTCATATTGTAGTAATTAACTTTAATTTAATGAGTTGCAGCTTTTTGATATTTTATTAAATATTCCATCTTTCTCACAACACAACGAATTTCATATGTGTGTACGTAACAAGTGTTAAATATACAACATATACGAGCAAATGCGTATCTAATCTAATCTAATCTAATATATATTATAAATGGGGAAAGTTTGGATGTTAAGATGTTTGGATGTTTGGATGTTTGGATGTTTGGATGTTTGGATGTTTGGATGTTTGTCCAGACGTTTGTCTTTGTGACTCAATAACGCAAGAACGGCTGGACCGATTTGGATGAAATTTTGCACACATATAGCCAATAGTCTAGAAGGATCTACTAGCTATATATTTTTCAAAAGGGGCGTGGTCCCCGCCCCCTAGGAACAGTTATAATTTAATTATTATATTTTTTCGTCTTTGCGACTGAATCACGCCAGAATGGCTACACGGATTTTGATGAAATTTGGGACACAGACAGTAGTCTACTAGCGAATTTTTTTCGAACATGGAAAGAGGGGTGGGGGTCCCACGACCCTTCGAGAAATTATTTTTCATAATTTTTACACATTATAACTTTACGTATACTGGCCTTCACCATATCACAGACTCAAGGGGTCAAATAAGTCGAGGGCTTACAAAGTAAGCAGTGACACCCTCCGCCCGCCCCCCTTTATCTCCCCCTCTGGTGTAAAATCCATAAATTGTTATAACTCAATCTAAATTTTCTCCTAAATCATAGTTTTTGGTATCTGGTACATACAGAACGAGATCTAGACAATTTTGGAGGAACGATCAGTGGTCCTCTCCTCTACTCCCGCCATCCCCCTCCATCAATTGTTTTTATTAGCACGCTTTTATTAGCTTTACCTGTATGTTTCTATCTAACTTTTTATTCGCTCCAATGCGCCTGCTGCCTTATTAACATGGTTTTATAATTAGCTTCACCTTATTTGTAATCCCGTAAGGGTCATATCGAGACCCTTCCGGGATCATTTCTGGATGGTTTTCGGGATCGGTCCGGGATTACGCCGGGGTAATTTCGGGACTTTTCGGGACTATTTCGGGATCATTTTGGGACCCTTCCGGGATCATTTCTGTATAGTTTACGGGATCCGTCCGGGATCCCGTCGGGGTTATTTTGGAACATTTTCGGGACTATTCCGGAATCATTTCGGGACTATTTCGCGATCATTTGGGGGACCCTTCCGGCATCATTTCTGGATGGTTTTCGGGATCCGTGCGGGATCTCGTCGGGGTCATATGGGGACTTTTTCGGGATCATTTGAGGGCTCTTCCGGCATCATTTCTGGATGGTTTTCGGGATCTGTCCGGGATATCGTCGGGGTCATTTGGGGACTTTTTCGGGATCATTTGGGGGCTCTTCCGGCACCATTTCTGGATGGTTTTCGGGATCCGTCCGGGATCTCGTCGGGGTCATTTGGGGACTTTTTCGGGATCATTTTGGGGCTCATCCGGCATCATTTCTGGATGGTTTTCGGGATCCGTCCGGGATCCCGTCGGGGTCATTTCGGGACTTTTTCGCGACTAATACGGGATCATTTGGGACCCTTTCGGCATCATTTCTGGATGGTTTTCGGGATCCGTCCGGGATCCCGTCGGGGTCATTTCGGGACTTTTTCGCGAATAATACGGGATCATTTGGGAACCCTTTCGGCATCATTTCTGGATGGTTTTCGGGATCCGTCCGGGATCCCATTAGGGGTAATTTCGGGACTATTAGGGGATCATTTGGGAACCTTTCCGGCATCATTTCTGGATAATTTTCGGGTATCCGTCCGGGATGCCGACGAGGTCATTTCGGGATTATTTCGGGATCATTTAGGATACCTACCGGCATCATTTCTGGATGGTTTTTGGGATTCGTCCGGGATCCCGTCGGGGTCATTTCGGGACTTTTTCTCGACTAATACGGGATCATTTGCGGACCCTTTCGGCATAATTTCTGGATAGTTGTCGGGATCCGTTCGGGATCCCGTCACGGTCATTTCGGAACTATTAGGGGATCATTTGAGGACCTTTCCGGCATCATTTCTGGATAGTTTTTGGAATCCTTTCGGGATCCCGTCAGGGTCATTTCGGGGCTTTTTCGGGATCATTTAAGGATGGCTTTCAGGATTCGTCCGGGAACCCGTCAGGGTAATTTCTGGACTTTTCCGAGACTATTTCGGGATCATTTTGGGACCTTCCCAAGATCATTTCTGGATGGATTTCGGGATTTGTCCGGGATGCCCTCAGGGTCATTTTGGGGACTATTAGGTGAGCATTTGAGGACCGTTCCGGCATCACTTCTGGATGGTTTTCGGTATCCGTTCAGATTCCCGTCGGAATAATTGCGGGACTTTTTTCGGGATCATTGGGGTCCCTTCCAAAATCATTTCTGGATGGTTTTTGGGATTCGTCCGGCATCCCGTCGGGTCATTTCGGGACTTTTTCTCGACTAATACGGGATCATTTGCGGGCCCTTTCGGTATCATTTCTGGATAGTTGTCGGGATCCGTTCGGGATCCCGTCAGGGTCTTTTCGGAACTATTGGGAGATCATTTGAGGACCTTTCCGGCATCATTTCTGGTAGTTTTCGGGATCCTTTCCGGGTCCCATCAGGGTCATTTCGGGACTTTTTCGGCATCATTTAAGATTGGTTTTCAGGATTCGTCCGGTATCCGTCAGGGTAATTTCTGGACTTTCCCAGACTATTTCGGGATATTTTGGGACCCTCCCAAGATCATTTCTGGATGGATTTCGGGATCTGTCCGGGATGCCGTAGGTCATTTTGGGACTATTAGGTGATCATTTGAGGACCTTTTCGGCATCACTTCTGGATGGTTTTCGGTATCCGCTCAGGATCCCGTCGGAATTATTGCGGGACTTTTTCGGGATCATTTGGTGTCCCCTTCCGGCATCATTTCTGGCTGGTTTTTGGGATTCGTCCGGCATCCCGTCGGGTTCATTTCGGGACTTTTTCTCGACTAATACGGATCATTTGCGGGCCCTTTCGGCATCATTTCTAGATAGTTGTCGGGATCCGTTCGGGATCCCGCAGGGTCTTTTCGGAACTATTAGGTGATCATTTGAGGACATTTCCGGCATCATTTCTGGATAGTTTTCGGGATCCTTTCGGGGTCCAGTCAGGGTCATTTCGGGACTTTTTCGGATCATTTAGAGATGGCTTTCAGGATTCGTCCGGGAACCCGTCAGGGTAATTTCTGACTTTTCCGAGACTATTCGGGATAATTTTGGGACCTTCCCAAGATCATTTCTGGATGGATTTGGGATCAGTCCGGGATGCCGTCAGGGTCATTTTGGTATTAGGTGATCATTTGAGGACCTTTCCGGCATCACTTCTGGATGGTTATCGGTGATCCGATCAGGATCCCCTCGGAATCATTGCGGGACTTTTCGGGATCATTTGGGGTCCCTCCCAAGATCATTTCTGGATGGATTTCGGGATCTGTCCGGGATCCCGTCCGGTCATTTAGGGGTGCGTTCGAGATCCCGTCAGGGTCATTTCGGGACT
>JARSSU010008261.1:0-40387 GCA_029619165.1 Eurosta solidaginis
GGGGCTTGATGTATTCGATTTAAATAAATGAACACTCGCACTTTAGTTTAAACATTTAATGAGTTAGTTAATAAAAATATTAATATGAAATTTAATAATGTTTGAATGTATGTAATTAGGATTGATACGCCTTGCGCGGCGTACACTCTCGTCGGCTGCTCGTCACTTACTACTGCTTAGACCAAAACAGAGTTGCCACCCTTACAGTTCGGCCTTTCCTGATAATGCGGAACGTCCCCGTGACGCTTCTGTTAAATCTTCGCCGTCTTCAATATCGCTATTATCTTCGCCCTCATATAATTGTGGTAGAGTACACCATGGTTTAATTTTATCGCTGGCGTAAACGGAGGAATACTGACGTTGCGTTCTTTTAGACCCAGGAATATCTCGTACAACGTAGCGGTCGTTATTTAATATGCGGACTATTTGGAATGGTCCCTTGTACCGGGGTTCTAATTTACGTGACGTACCTGTACTTGGAGCTTCGTATTCTACAACTACCAGATCGTTGACTTTATACTTGGTTGGAGTTGCATGTTTTTGGTCAAATCGCTGCTTACTTTTTATGCGCTCTCGTACTATACGGTCTGCTGCCGTTGCTCGTAGTTCGTCTATATTTTCTGTAGATGAGTCATCATGTTGTAATGCCAGGACAATCTTATTTTGGAGGACATCGCGTGGTCGAAAACCGAAGAGTAACTCTTGCGGTGTACACAACGTTGTTTTGTTTTTCATACTATTGAGGCACCATTGTAAATTTCGAAGCGATTCGTCCCAGCGTTTATCGTTGGTTACGGTTGGCAAAAGCATTGACAAAATGGTTCGATTACAACGCTCAACCAACCCGTTGGCTCGTGGAGTTCTCACTGCGTTAGCTATATGCTTAATGTCGTTGTCTTTGCAGAAACGTTCAAACTCTTTAGAAGTATATGCGGTTCCACGATCGGAAATAATGCGCTCAGGCATACCCACGAAACTACTGATGTCTTTGAATACGTCGATTACGTGTTTAGTCGCAGTGCTTTTCACAGCTCGTATAATTACGAATCGTGTAAACGCGTCGATTATAACCAGTATATGTTCATTACGTCTTACGCTCTTCGGAAATGGACCAAGGTGATCTACGTGCACCGTTTTAAATGGTATGGGCTCCACTTCGCCCACGTGTAACTCACCCTCTTTCATACCCCCTGGAACTTTGTTGTATGTGCACTCAATGCACGACTTAAGGTATGACTTAACGTAGTTTCGCATGCGAGCAAACCACATATGCTCACCAATGCGTTGTAGCGTTTTCTCTAGACCTAAATGTCCAGCTTTGTCGTGTGCGTTATGGACAACTTGCCACCGTAATGTCTTTGGAACTACCCAAGCGTATTTACCGTTGACTACCTTAAACAATCTCCCCTTCTTCAATTCAAATTCTTTCGTAGCGCCTTTATCGCCTCGTTGTATTTTATCGATGATTTCTTTGATATGTTCGTCCTGCAATTGCATACCAAACAGCCAATCTTCTTCAGCTATTTTGACTTTGTCGGTTCGTAATGATGCCGTTTCAATTTCACGCGGTTCTTCAACAGGAGAACGGCTCAACGCATCTATATGCGCCATTCGCTGCCCACTGCGATGCTCAATATCAAGATCATAATCCTGAATACGCAACCACCACCGTGCGATTCGTGGCACCAATTCACGTTTTTTCATTGTTGTCGTTATTGCGCTACAATCGGTAATTAATTTTATTCGTTTCCCGTAAATGTAGTACCGAAATCTTTCGACGGTTTCGACTACCGCTAGCGTCTCAAGCTCGTAGCTGTGATACTTTTTCTCCGCGTCTGTGGTCGCCCGACTATAATATACGACAGGTTTCCAATGTTCATTTTCTTTTTGTAATAACACGCCCGCAAGCCCGATTGAACTCGCGTCAGTATGTACTTGATGTTCTGCATCAACTCGAAATGCAGTCATCACCGGTCGAGAAACTAAAATATCTTTAAGTTTATTAAATGCGTTTTGTTGATTTTCCGCCCATACAAACGGCTCGTTTTTACGTAAAAGTCGATTTAGTGGCGCAGCTATTAGTGCGTATCCCGGGACAAATTTACGAAAGTAACCGCTAAGCCCGAGAAACTGCCTTACTTCGGGTACGTTTGTTGGCGTTTTATAATCACGTATGGATAAAGTTTTCGCGAGACCAGGTGCAATACCGTCCGGGGTTAACTCATGACCCAAGAACTCGATTGTGTTTTTCAAAAATTCACATTTTTGTATATTTAACGTAACGTTTGCTTCGCGAATAGCGCTGAGTACTCGTTGCAATTTTTCGTACATCTCGTTTACCGTTTGGCTACCGATTAAAATGTCATCCATATAGTTCATCATATCATCACATTTGACACGTTCTTTTATTTTAGCAATTAATCGCTGAAATACTACCGGCGCGTTTTTAAGTCCGAAAGGCATCCTCTTGAACTCGAATAACCCCTCCGTAGTTACGAATGCGGTGTATTTTTGACTGTCTTCCGCAATTGGTATTTGATAATACCCACTATTTAAGTCTAATACCGTGAAATAAACGTATTTCTTTGCACTTTGTAGTTGTTCCTCAATATTTGGCATTGGGAAAATTTCTTTATTCATATGCTGATTGAGTCGCCTAAAATCAACACACAATCGCTCACTACCATTTTTCTTTTTAACTAAGATCATCGGACTAGCATATTCCGAATTTGATTTGCCTATAATGTCAGCCGCTAAAAGTTCATTAACCATATCCGCTATTATTTGCTTTTTAGGTTCGGGAACCCTAAATGGTTTTTGCGCTATCGGAATGTTAGTATCTAAATTTAACTTCATTTCAACCAAATCAGTTTTACCTATCTCACGTATATTTGTTGAAAAAACATCTCCGTAGTTATTCAACAACTCAGTTAGTTCAGTTTTTACATTTATATCGTCAACTCCGCACTTGATATTGTCGATATTAAATTTATTTTCGCTCGCTAATGTTATTCGCCCGTCTACGATAACCGCACGCATATCATTAAAAATGTTTTGCCCTAATAACAAATCTGCTGATAAGAGCTCATCGTCAACAACATATAATGTTACTAATCGTTTTAGATTTTCAATTTGTAAATCAACATGAATCTTTGCATGTGCATATATAACACCTCCGCAAAACCCACTAATTTTTAATACACATTTTTCTTTTTCGCAATTTACCTTATTTGCTACAGTCGCTCTGACCATGCTACATTCACTACCTGTATCGATAAATGCCATAAATTGCTTTCCGTTGATCAAAACACTCTGCTCAAAAATGTTATTGTGCATAATTTCGCGCTGTGTATTCGTTTTTCTCACCACTGTTTTCTTCTTTCCACAATTTTGTGGTTCACTTTTGGGATGCACTTTATCACAGTCTATGCATCTTTGCCTACGTTGCGGTTGTGGACATTTGGTAGATATATGCCCCTTTTCTTGGCAATTAAAACAAATCAGTTGTTTGTTTTTGTCGCTTCTTTCGCCACTACTCTTCTCACTTTCAACCGGCTTTTCGTATTTACCCGAACGCGCAGGAATGTTTTTTGTATAATCAGTGATCGCTTGACGAAATTCGCGCATTGTTTTAAACCGATTGACTGCCAAAGCTACTTGTAACTCGCGATGCTTCAACCCTTCTCTCGCATATTTCACCACTGCTGGTTCACTCAAAGCATACCGTTTACCTAAAGCACTCATACGAAAACAATAATCTAGTAGTGTTTCGTTTGTTTTACGCACTGCTTGACTCATTTTGTAATGTATGTCAGCTTCGTCCGGCATACAGCTAAACTCTTCACACAACTGTTGTGACAATTCACTCCAATTCGAATATAACTTATCTGTAGAATTGAGCCACATTTTCGCGGCGCCTTTGAGTCGACTATACACTGCCAATAACAAACACTTTTCTTCCCATTGGTATGCGCTCATAACACTATTAACTCTGTCTATAAATTGTTCAACCGTGATTGACGATTCGTTTGTTGGATCGAAGTCCGGTATAGTTTCCGCGATTTCTTTCACCGAATATTTGCTTTTGTTAACGTTTACCACCGACGTTTCGATAGCCGTTTGACCGTTTTGCGAATTCGATGTGCTCGCGACAACACTAACTGGGGTGTTTGAGTTTGTTTGCATCATTTGCATCATCGAAGTAAACATTTCGCGCAACTCATTAATTTGCTCTTGCACATTCGTTTGAGTAAATTCTATTACATCCGTGCCAACCGCTTGGCTTAGTCGCAAAACTAACTCGTTTTTCAGCCCTTCTGTCTCCAATCCTCTTTCACTGAGCAGTTCTTTAATCTCCGTCAATCTTAAACTATTAATTTTTACAAGCGGCATTTTGTTTGTTTACGTTTTTCGTTACTATAATCACCCTTTCGTTGTTAAAATTCGTTTTTATACGCTTTTGTACGTGTGTTTATGCACGATCTCGTTGACGTTAGTTTCTAATTAGAAATTTGCTTCGTTTGTTTTGCTTTCCCGAATCGTATTATTTGCGATACCGGGCACGTTATTGTTTCATTCACGCGTATATGTTACACGCTACCGTTCAGAGATATTAGACGTTCATCTCTCTTTCGCTACCGTACGTTTATATATTACTTAGTGAATATTACTTCTTCGGTTAACTCAATTATGGAGTATTTTACGCATCTCGTTCACGCAAATGGTATACATACGACATTTGCTACTTCAAATGTAAGTCACATTAACATCTCTTTCTTACTTACGGACAATGAATGCTTTGCACAAATATATATATACGTATTTGAACTCAACGTTTAATACACAACGAAATTCACAGAATGCCAGCGGAGCACCAACGCCACTCTGCCGGAGTCTCACTATCCCGTTATTTGCAATTTTACAATTCTTACGCCGATTCATCCCCTTCTGACCTGAAAGGTACTTGGAAACAGGGGCTTGATGTATTCGATTTAAATAAATGAACACTCGCACTTTAGTTTAAACATTTAATGAGTTAGTTAATAAAAATATTAATATGAAATTTAATAATGTTTGAATGTATGTAATTAGGATTGATACGCCTTGCGCGGCGTACACTCTCGTCGGCTGCTCGTCACTTACTACTGCTCAGACCGAAACAGAGTTGCCACCCTTACACTATTTACTTTATTATTTTATTACTATTTGATAATTAATTCCTAACAACAAGAGTTCGAGTTCTCCTCTGTCGACGAGTTCGCATAACACGGCCATTCGTATTCACACGTGTTGAAATGGGTGTTGTGACTGATTCTACACCAGGAATCAAAAATCCAATGTGTCTTCTTCATCATTCATGTAGTTGTTATTGTAATCATCGTCTTCATCATCATTACCAAATGGTGCATATACTTCTATTTCATGACCCGAATAAATGCTACGAGTATATGTGATGCGAGAATTAGATACCGAAACGTCATCCAGTGCAGGACTATACAAATGATTGGTGTGAGGGCCATATTTTTTTACCTTTTTTGTATATGGAGAACAATAGCTTCTCACCCGTTTTCTCGTACTGAATACACAGTGCATTTTCAACATACACAAAGGACAATTGTGAGCTTGCAATTTACTATAGCAATTTGAACAGCAGTGGTACGGGCAAGGAGCAAACATTAGCTCGGCTGTCTAAAATTGTTCAAAGCATATAGGACAATCACGTTTTAAACTCATAATCTTGACAATGAGCTGACTTTCTGTAGCGATATCGTCTGGTGGTGGCGATGATGATGCGGAGTAGGTGGTGGTATTGTTGTAGTAGGCAGTTTCATCGGACGAATCGTCGTCTGCGCATATATCGATAATTTCAGTCTAGGTCGTCGTGTTTGTATGTGGTGTAGAGACGGCTGTCCTGTTATCAATTTTGAGCGATTCAATGTTCTGGTGGATAATATCAACAAAAGCAACTAAATTGGATACACCTCTTCTAAATTCTTCTGGTGATTTTCATATCCAATGTATCCTTATGGAGAACTTCAAACAAATGGAATAAATCGGATATATGATTGACACTTTCCTTGAGTCGCCACACTGTATTGTATAAATTATTGAGCCTAGACTCGGATGTACTAATATTCACGATGTTAATATCCATTATATGTTATTTAATTTTTAAATAATACTTTGTTAAAAGTCTAACTGGAATTTGTAAAAATCAAACTAGAACGTTCAACTGTAGACCAGCTACTGAAATGATACCTGTATTCACGTCAAATATTTATACTCATTGCTCGTTTTGACGACTTTGTGCGCTAATGACGACCTAAAAGTATTATTGTGTTGTTATTGGTTTCCTCGGGTCACGTTGCAAGCGTGTAGTGTGTAAAATAGCTACAAGTTGTTTGTCTATAGAAATATAAGCAACAAGAAAGAGAATAAGCTTTTTCATATAAGAGCACTGTATTCCCCAGTCACGTTGCAAGCGTGTAGTGTGCAAATAGCTACAAGTTGTTTTTCTATAGAAATATAAGCAACAAGATAACATATCGCTGGTGTACGGTGTGCAAATAGCTACAAGTGGTGCTTATAGAGAATTATTAACGATAAGAACACGTCATTCATCATATAGTATGCAAAATATCACGTATTACTGATATGATATTTATTTCTAGCGTGAAGTGTGCAAAATAGCTATAGAAATATTTGCTAAAGTGCAGTGTGCAAATATCACGTATTTATGGTATGATATCTACAAATATTGTTTATATAGAATTACAAGCAATGAAAGCACTTATTATATGTTTACATAACAAGTCATTCACAGTACAATGTGCAAATATCACGTATGTATGGTGTGATATCTACAAGTATTGTTTATATAGAATTATAAGCAACCCATTAGTAAGCTTTTAGAAGACCGTGTGCAACATTCTGTTTATTTGTAACATAAGAGCGCGTACTATAACCTTTTATAATACCGTGTGCAATATTCTGTTTATATAGAATTAGTAACAATAAGAACACGTCATTCGTATTTGTTAAAGCGCAGTGTGAAAAATAGTTACAAGTTGTGTTTCTATGGAATAATAATAGGATTTCAAATTACAAGTGCCCTATTATAAACGAAAAAGCTTTTCAAATTTCAAATGTGTCAAATTATATACATATACACTTAATAACAATAAAGTTTTTCCGATTACGGCTCCGCGTGTCTGAAAACGTGTATGCAATAAATATGAGTGGCAGGTCATTTGCGTCAGTTACTTGTTACCTATATGATAATATAAATTGTTATGCGGGTCAATGACCAAGTTGCTAGTACTCTTTGTATATTTATGTATATACTACTTAATAAATAGTAATAAAAATTGCTATACATATATATATATATATAATCATTATTTTGCTAAAAATCTTCATCCAATCGAAAATTAGTTTTATCCAATGCTGTTGTCGCTGTTACTCATGTGATATATAGAATCAGGTTGACTCATAAAAAATATATGCGTTGAAAAATCTTCACAACAATGTGGACCACTTGAAATGTATACATACTCGTTATTTCCTAAATAAATATATCGGCTTTCATCCTTTACGCCTCTGGATACATTATCGGTACAAATGTTGTGATATACGTATTCGCCTTCGCGTAGAGGTATGGCCGACTGTACTAAATATTCCATGATATTTTGATACTGTAAAATGATGCTTTTATTATGTTCCATTATAAAACCGAATTTATCTGCAAGTGTTCTCTTTTGCATATCCTGATGCACATATGCAGACAATCCTTGACTACTTACAGCCATGAGCCACATTGCAGTATATGGATGAACTGGACGAAAAATGTACCAATGAGAACCAATATGGCTCATGTTTGTTGTATAGCTTGAAATATGATCAGTAACATCTTGTGCAACAATAACTTGGCGTGGAGTTTGAACATTTTCAAATCTATATTCCCCTCCACCTTGTCGTCCCCTTCGATCAGCAGACGTTTCACTACACTCTCGAGAACTAATATAGCTTATCGTATTAAATAAATGCATTCTACTTGAGATACGCTTCATAAAAATGTGTCTATGGTCCGGCCAATTTGTAGGGAAAAATCAAGAGAAGCACGACGCAAATTGGAAGAGAAGCTCGGCCTTAGATCTCTTCGGAGGTTATCGCGCCTTACATTTATTTTTTTTTAATGGCTAATTTTTCAAATACACATAAATGCACATATCCATGAAAGAACTCGATATACTCATTGTCAAAAACTTTGTACCAGAATGTATCGATTTTCACTTTTTCATGAAATTCCAATTGATTGGTCAATTGTGCATCGTCTTTGGTCAATTGTACTAGCCATTCTGGTATTTCAAAATTGTATGTTTTCCAAAAGATTTCTGCAATATTTATCCTTTCATCAAATATATTTTCATCAAGCATCCTTCGAACACCTTCTCCCGAAATCCATAGATGACGTTCGCTCAGAGCATCTGCGACAATTGACGGATCTATGGATATCTCCGAATTGATCATCATCGTAACGTAAAATCTTTTTCTTCCGCGAACTTGCCCATTTCACGTTCTCACAAAACTAACACAATGCTTGTCAATCACGTTGGCCACAATCAAATAGACCAGTTGTCAAGCGAAGAAATCTAAAAATTTTGATTTTCATCCATGGTTCAACTATATACAGGTTGGCTCATCTGTAAAGCAACAAAATATGTCTGTTCAAATTGTCAAAATCTGTGTATTGGTGTTGGTGCGAATGGTATGGAATGGAAACATAAAACTTAGCAGTTTTTTGTATGTGTAAGTAAAATGTTGCCAATGTGTTGGTTTCATTTTGAGTTTGCCGTCTCCTTTTGACAATCCCTTCGACCTTGCAATGACATAAATAAAATCAGCTGATGAGATGAGCCAACCTGTACATAATTGAACCATGTTTTCATCAACGCGAAACCGACAACAAGTACGTGTGAGCAGTGTTGCCAGGTGATGCAAAAAAAAGAAGCTAGATTGGCACAAAAAACAAATTTAAAAAAAAGAAGTTAAAAAAAGGCCAGAACTTTTTTGGTTAATTCATTAAATTTTTTTTATATTTTAGTTTACACATTTGTAAATAAAAACTTAAGAATAACTTCCTGTTTCAAAACATATCAGGCACATTTTCCTTGACTAGCACATGGAATTACTTTAAATGATTGCATATGTGTATATACATAAAAAAATATTACAAAATAGTTATTTATATAAAATATTCCCCGTCTGAAGAATCAGAAGAGCATAAGTCTGGATATAAAGTTTGGCTATTTACCATAGATATGAGATCATCGGTAATTTCAAAGTCATTACAACATTTAGATAAGCGTTTTAACGAGCATCTAATATTAAGCAGCGCATTAAGCATATTAATTTTTAGTTTGTTCCTTAATATAGTTTTCAGAATTTTCATGCCACTAAAAATTCTTTCAACCTCCGCGTTACTGAGTGGTAATACTAAAAAACTAATATGAATTCGACAAGTTCTAAAAGAGGAGGTTCGTTTAGTCTAGGCACAAAGTCTACCTGGCAACACTGCGTGTGAGCACGACTACCGCTGCTCGCGCCGATTGCTATGGTAACCACCCGTTGCTTTGGTTACCAGCAACATTTTTTGTGCTGTTGCCAGCCAGCAATAGCATAGATTGTCAGGAAGAGATGAAGTTTGTCTTCCATAAATGGTTTTGGCTTTCTCGGTAACGGGTCGGTCATCCTTATCAGCATTGGAAGTCATGTAGTTGGTTGCCTCAATCAACTCATTTTCATATACATTTTTGTTTGTAGGATCCTGGAGTATCTGCACATTTGTGATTTGATTGTCTTGGATTGATGTGGCCATGAAGGCCGCACATCGAAGTATCAGTATAAGATTGGATCTGGTATCAAATCTATTAAAGTGATTTTGATTGAATAGACGACAGTATCGCCAGGAGATTTGGGTTCTCAAGGGCACTTATTTTTTGAAGATTGTTACAGTTTTGGTATGTTTGACCATGACAACGCTTGAGCTACATTTTGTATTGATTTAAGGACCTGCTGCGTACAAATTATATGACCAAAATCAGTGTTGCGACAGTTTTGCGGCCATTGCGGCGGTCTCAAAATGTTTTATGGCTGCCATTCCATACATGTTTAAATGTATTAAACATCTACTTTGTAGTATTCCTAATACAGATAAGTTGGGTGTGCCCTGATTGAATTCAAATATATACCTAGCAAGAGCTGTACCAATCAATTCTAAGGAGGCTTGATCTCCGGCAGAAAATCAAGTGCGGATGCGATCAGGTTATGAGTGATGCGGAGGGACGGGAGATAAGGAAAAATCGGAAGGCTGATATAAGGCAATAAAATGTTTCTCAAGGTTTCGCTGCATAGACTGACTAACAGATGTGACTGTTTTACTGAAAAGTTTGAAACAATTTAGACAAATCATTCCTATTAAGTTGCCAGCATGTTTGTTCTTTTAGTGATGGAGATTCAGAGGAGTCGGAGTTGATAATGGTGTATGCCTCAACCCAAAATTTGTTTATCTGCTCATTAGACAGTGGCTGATAGGTCACATCTTGAGTTGTTGCTGTGTTTGATTGTGTGACTGCTTCAGCTAAAACAGTTGTGTTCTTATTGTGTTTTGATGCATCGGAGAGTGGTTCTAGGACATAGTAGTCTCCTGGTTGAGGGTTTGTGGATATATAGGATTTGTGTTTGGATGCCTCCAATTCTTCTCCCTTATCATCCAAGAGCAATTCCAATAATGATTTTTTTAATAGCGTTTTCTTTTCTGGCTAAAGTGTTATACTGTTTTCACACAGACGGCTTATTGAATAATAAAAGCAGTTTTCTACATTAAGACGCTTATTGAGCTCAATCTTCCCTATAAAATTCGAATATATAATTATTTCATTAGTAGCTAATCGAATGCCTAATGAAGTCAAAAGCACAATGCAACTCTATTGGGAGCGTTCAGTTTCTTAGTTTTTGGTGTGTTCAGTGCTTAAAAATGTCATTTGTCAAAGTAAATGTCATTGTCTGCATGGCGGAACGATACAAGGTGGCCGCATCGAACAGCTGATTATAAACCTTTTTTTATTTGATTTGATACATCAACTACCGGCGCAGTACGATTTTGACATTTGTCCATCGAATTTACAAAAACAAAGTACAAGGAATTCTTATTTATGTATGTAGGTATGTCACCATGCTGCCACCTTGTATCGTTCCGCCATGATTGTCTGTCATATAGCATTGTCATTTTATTCGCTTGTCATTTCATCCTTCATACTAATCCAGCAGATACTTCTGTCTGAAAGCAAAAAATTTACGATTTCATTAGAAGGTGAAATGAGATCATTAAGTTTCTGTGTGAAAACAGTATTACGCTTTTTGTACGCCGCACAAGGGTTGTTGTTCTATTCTAAAAAACAGGCAACGCCTTTACGGGGTATTTCGTTCTGTTGTGAAAATTGTTGCCTGCTCGCAACGCAAAAGCGTTACACTTTTACCCTGTATAAAATGGCGGTGTGGCAGTGCAACTCTGTGAAACTCTCAATTCGCTCTTAAGTTCCACATATACTCTGTTAATATGAGTGCACAAATCACCTACCCAGATTATACATTCACGAGTTCAAAATTGCTTCGTTCTGCGCATCTACGTCACAGTTGACTGTTTGAGAGAGAGAAAAACACAAGAGCTAAAGTAAAATGACGTAAGAATTGCCCATAAAAAAGAGCTGATGTAATGTTTACATGCGCAATGCGCAATCTTCTTGTATGATTTGTGATATGAGTGAATATGGTGAGTTGAAATGTTCTTTGTATGCACTATAAATGTTGAACATTTTCTGCGGTATGAGTAACTCTATTAAGGCTTTACCATTTACTTACAGCGTTTTCTTTTCTGAAAAAATTCTTGCCTAAGTAAATGGTAAAGCCTTAATAGTGTTACTCCTACCCCAGAAAATTGTCAACATTTATAGTGCATACAAAGAACATTTCATCTCACCATATTCACTCATATCAAAAATCACACACAAGAAGATTGCGCATAGCGCATGCAAACATTAGATCATCTCTTTTTTATGGGCAATTCTTACGTCATCTTCTTTTAGCTCTTGTTTTTTTCTCTCTTTCTTTCAATCGCTCCAACAGTCAACTGTGACGTAGCTGCGCAGAACGAAGCAATTTTGAACTCGTGAATGCGCAATCTGGTAGGTGATCTGTGCACTCATATTAACAGACTATATGTGGAACTCAAGAGCGAATTGAGAGTTTCACAGAGTTGCACTGCCACACCGCCATTTTATACAGGGTAAAAGTGTAACGCTTTTGCGTTGCGAGCAGGCAACAATTTTCACAACAGAACGAAATACCCCGTAAAGGCGTTGCCTGTTTTTTGGAATAGAACAACAACCCTTGCGCGGCGTACAAAAAGCGTAACACTATATCCAGAAAAGAAAACGCTATTAGCCAACAATTTATTTCAGAAAAGAAAACGCTATAAGTCTTTTGGGCTATACATGGTGTAAATGGCTATTTTTAAGTCAGATATGAATCCATCATATAAATCTATTTCTCCACAGAAAAATCTGATTAAAGTAAAGAAGAGCGGCTGTTCTGACTAATAAGGAGGGAAGCTTAACTGGACGTTTTATAAAGTGGGTTGAAAAAAAGTATTTCTCATCCCATATACAAAGCTCATTTCCAGTTTTAGAACTTGATGGACAGTTATCTAAAGCTTCCTTAATTGAAAATTTTGGATTGAATGTTAAGGAGCACGAGATGGTTTGGTTGGACATGATTGATCGATCAATAATGAGATAATGTTTAAATAAGTGATATTATTGTAAGGGAATTGTAGAAAACTATAATCAAATAGTTAAAAGATATTAGAAATATTTCCAGTAGAAAAGAGGAAAAGGAAAGAAGCAAATATTATCTGACTTTTTAGAAAAAAAAACGCAATCCTCAAAATAAAAACAAAAAAATACAAACCTATACCCCTCAAAGTGCGCCATTTTGTAAGCATAGCACGTAGCTTTTTCGCTTTTTGGCTTCTTACATTTGTATTATACGTATATCGCCATGTAGGTTCATACCGTCAAAATGTGCAAAAATAAATGGTTTCAACTCGTTGCGTCTGCTAGGAGACGTTACAGCAGCACAGCTTCTTGGGGCAGTTGCTCCTGGCCGTTTATAAGCTTGGTGCCAGCACAGCATCGCCTTCCAGAACTTTCCCATAAATGTTGCGTGAACGGTATCGCATCGCAAAAAAGCCTTCGAAAGTGGTTTTAGAAAAACGTTTTGATTTTATGATATAGCTCACTTATGTACTTTATTGGATAATAAATATATTTTGTTATGGAAACGCATCTACAGTGGAAGCAGTAAGGAAGGCGGTCGGCATGATGTGTTGGTGCACAGTGGCTAGTCATTGTCGGCTGGGGCGGGTCCTTGCCAACCTTACTGTTCCTGCGCCATAAACAGAAAAAATGGTCATATCATGCCTATCAAAACGAGCTGCTGTCAAATTCAAAACAAACTGACAGAAGCGCAGAGACCGACTCAAAACGCTTATAAATTCAAATCAAATCGACATCCGGTCGAACGGATGCCACGGACAACCCGTTAACATTCCAAAATTTAAAAATTCAAAAATTCAAAAAAAATTACCGCAAAAAAATTTACCGAACCGGGCATGGCCGGTTACCAACGCTGAAAATCGAAAATAAAAAAAGCTGACAATTAAAATAAAACAAAAGGGCCGAATATAACTTGGGGGCGCCGCGGGTGTTGTTGCGACGCCCGGTGCATTTATCCCACCCTCAAATAACCATGGCCACCGACGCACCTAAAATTTCGGTGGCCCCTTACCTGTTAACCCTACGTGCCTTCTAAATAAAGGGAGACGTCAGCATTCCCATTCTAGTTACAATTTATTTATAATTCATGATTTCGCTCTACAATTTTATACATAATTCCGTTTTACACTACGTGGAAATGCATATAAGAAAAAAATAAAAACAAGTAATTAAATTTACTACAAAACTAACGGTTTTGCACGTGTGCAGTATTCTTTGAAGTGCTCAATATTTGTTTGTTTCTTTCTTGAAATAAATGAACTTATGTAATTGTACTACTAAACTTCAAGTTAAATAATTACAAAATACTAAAGGTACTGTCTTTTACTACGAACAGGTGTATTAATAATTTTAAATTTAAATTATTATTAATTGTATTTAGGTTTACATTTAGGTATAGGAGCTTAAATTACGAATTTATGCAAAAAAAAGAAAGTGAACGATAGTTGTTTTTTTTGTTGGTATATAAAATGCAGTTAACTAAAAATTATAAATCTTTTAACATAAGTATGTTTTTTTGATAATAGTGATAGCACGAATATCAATAAACTTATTTTAAACTTATTTCCTTTTTATGTATTTTATATATTCTTTTGTTCTATCTTAGGTTCATGGGTTTGGGGTATATACCAGGGCGAGAAGAAAATGTATGCATAGATTTACCTCTCAAAAAAACTCTCAAAAGCGTATTCACTAATTCATACGTGAGACGGAAACAGCAAGGGTAATCTAAGTTCCCTGGTTTACAAAAACTTATGTTCAAAACTTTCAAATGCCCTTGAGGGTCGTAGTAACAATTAATAGACAGGTGTATATATTCAGGTATTACTTCGTTCATTCGCACAGTACTTGCGGCCGACCAGAATAAAAAAAATCGGTAGGACAAATGTTTTAGAACTGACCCGATTTGTGCTTACAAATGGCTGCACATGAGTCTGTATGCACGTGCATGCACATAAATCCTACTAACATATGTCCTACGGATAGTCGGGTTTGTACATATATATTACTAAGAGCTTAAACAAATCTCTTAGTTATGCCTCTAATTTAGGTCGTAAAATTCAAATACGGAAAGGTACTCATTCAGAGTTATTCCGGCTTACATGCTAATTTAGTTTTATTTGTTTTCTAACATAATGCGGCAGAGCT
Source organism: Eurosta solidaginis (assembly GCA_029619165.1). Lineage (NCBI taxonomy): Eukaryota > Metazoa > Arthropoda > Insecta > Diptera > Tephritidae > Eurosta > Eurosta solidaginis. The sequence continues at coordinate 15,042 of JARSSU010008261.1, forward strand.
CAAGTTGGTGAAAACCACTTCATTATTTCGGTTCGAATTTCATTAAAAAACTTTACGAATAGTTTGCATATGTGAGTAACCCATTCGGTGTGACAAAACACAATCAAAATAAGTTCACATTAACGATCTTAACCAAAGAATGTTGCTCGAAAGGGCATGCTGCTGACTACTGCATGCGTTTGCCAAAGTACATTAAAATATCTTGATTCGAAAGCTTACATTGGCCCAGAGTAGACCTTTCGTTAAAGTATGGTTAGAATGGCAACACAATTTCTTTGATCATATCCACACCATTAGGAATAAACTACATACAGAGTGTATGTGCCTACATGGTGATCAAAAGGAATATAAACAAAAAGGCAACTCTTAGAGACCAATTGTACAGCGAACAACGGGACATTCATATGGCTTAGCAGCTAAAGGCTTGCACTGATATGAATGTTGGAGATTCGAGTTCAACGCCCAGCTCCCGAAAAGCTAGCTGATGAAGAAGTGAAATTCAGAAACATGTCCTAGTAACCATCGCCGTTTGTAAACTTACAATTTTTCTCTAATATCAATTACAAAAACCATTGTATAAAGCAATATGAGCAAAGCTCGCTAATTAAATACATATGATATATATATTTTATTAAACTTGTATTCAGAATTGTGTCCGTCAAATTCGGTGGTGTGAAAAATTATGAAAATTATGTACATCTATTTCTTGGCCTACCCACTCACGCACCGGGTTGCATTCGCCCTTGCACGAGTTACGTCTTTACGTAAGACGTTGGGCAGGGTACTACTTACGTTTCGAAACCGTGCTAATAAGAACGACTCTTTAGTTTCGATATTATTTAAAAGTCTTTATTTAATATTAATTACTCATTATTTTGCAAAAAATGATTTATTTCGTATAATTATTCACACAAATATTATTTGTTCTTCACATTTGAAGGATTATCTTTTAATCCTTTTCACTCGACCGAGGTGGACAGGTCGTCTTAATTTCCGGGCAACAACTGCTTCTTCAATATTTCTCAATCTTTTGCTTAACCTAAATACATAAGGCATCTTTCCGATGCACATACATAATTACTTATTTACTAAGCTCACTCAACAATTTACATATTCCCACATATGTACTTTGGCTGCAACATAGTTGCAGTCAGCATTGTTATTTATTATGCTTATTGGGGTATATCATTTCATTCAGGAATGTTTTGCATTCCCGAATGTTGACACCAATAAGTATGTCAGTTTGTATATCTGTATGCCTCTGTAGAACAACACTGGCAGAGGCATCAACTGAATTGGTTTCTATTAATGTATGTATGTTTGTACATTTGTATGCTTCCAAAGTGGAACCATACACAAAGGCCAGTTTTGCTGGTTGCAACAAAGTATCTTATTTACCTTATTTATTGTGTAGGTGGCCTGATGTGGAATGCTGAGCAAGCATTACTTAAATTTATTTTGGGTGACCAAGTATATTTTAAAATATACTTGTTTTCCCTTTTTCTTCGGTATAGGGGGCATTCCACATAACTCCCCCACCGTTAGAGTGGGCGGAGGAGTCCTGCGGCCTTTTATCTAAATTTACAATTTGCTTGAGGGCTGTTTCTACTAACATTATTCCCCCAGCGTTAGGATTAGGCCTTTTTTTTCATTTACAATCTTTACTTTTAAATTTTTCGTACGAAAAAATACCGCCAGCACGGCGATCAGTATTAGCAAGCATATGGCTATTGTTATATTTATACCATACGAAACATTTTTATAGTATTTAGTTCTTTAATTTCTTTCAAATTTTCGACATTTTTAATTTCCATTTCCTTAAACAATATGTCCTGTTTATAGCTCTGATTTAACATTTTTACAGGGTAGTGAAATTTTTCTGCAAACTCTATATTATTATTTTCAAAAAATTTCATTGTATATTTCAATTTTACAATTTTTTAATGTTATCAAGAAGTTATCTTTCAATACAATTTCTCTATTATCGCAATTTTGGCTAAGGCCCTTTTATGTGCATTTACAATCAATAATGTATCATCGTGTATGTTAACAATTCTACTTTTATTATTTCTTTTAAACAGAAAATCGTGTTTAAATATGCAACTTTGGCTTCGTTTCAAATCCTTTAAAGGAGTATCTTTTCTATAATTTAAATGTACTTTATTTACTGTAATAAAAAAAATTAACTCTTTTCCTGCTTCATGCATCCCCATTATGGGCTGCTGTACTGAACCTATCATCATCATTTTCATCGGGGTTTAGGTTAGGCAAATTCGCAAATTTTTGTGGTCTTTTTATGTTGAGGAATGAAACACAATGAACGTTTGCAACGGGTGAATTCTGAAATATGGTGCTCCTATGATATCCGGACTCTTTATATAGCTCCGATCTATTATCTCACGGTTAATCGTCACTTTTGGATTATGCTTGGCTCATGATTTTGCCTTTTGCCTACCTTAATGCTATATTGTAATATGGATGGACAAATTGCTCCTTTAGCGAACCTTGCGAGAGCACTTGATAGTTGAAATGCCATATCGAGCATCTATAGTAGCATATAACCATCTGTACCACATTCTGTTGAAAAGACTCGTATCATCAATCCGTGTTAGTTTTCCAACAGGGTTGAGTGAAGTCCCTCAATGTCTGCATTACAGTGTGGTTATTGGGTTTAGTTAGTGTGACCTCAATATTTCGGCATTAGGATACTGTATTAATGCTTCTGACTCTAAATTAATTATACATTATAACTTTCTTAGGTCTCCCGAATTTTTCACAATTGTTCCATAATAGGTTTTCTTTCGGACCTCAATTCCTATCTGCTATTCTAGATGCTGCTGCAAATTTTGTTAATTTGTCTTATGGTATGGATAACAAACAAATGTTTGTGAGTGAAAAATATCTGATGTGAACATTTCATTTTATATGTAGGGTTTCTGTTATACTAAATTTTGGTATAGGCTTCCTATCATATTTTATCTGTGACACTGCTCACAGTTATTTATTATAGCTGCACGTGTGTCTCTATTTTGGTAAAATCAATTTGTCTTTCAGTGTATTATATGTGTTCTCCAAGGCCGCGGTGCATCGATTCATTATGTGATACAAAGAGATTTGTCTATGCAGTTCTCCTGCAAGATATCTGTTGCTCTCGTGTGTGCACGTTACGAATTCCAGCTGCTATACAGGAGACACATGGATATTCGTAAGAACAAGTGAATTTTCATTTCCTCGATATACTCCCTCTCATGCACAACTTCAGAAAAAAATTACAACTTTAGCACCTTAAGTGTGCCTTTTCCACATATTCTTTTTACGTTACTCATTATTCAAGGATCAATTTCTATTATCTTCCTACCATGTATCGTTTGGATTCAGCTTGAGGCGCTATATGTCACTCTGATTTGAATCCTGTACTTATTGACAATTCCTCCTTTATAGCAAATGATCCAAGAATTCTTCCTCGGTCCGAATGTCTCGTATCCGACATTTCCACAATTTGACTCCTATCATTGATTTTCATTTACTCTTTGGCGAGATTCTCGCTCGGCTTAAACATCTGTTACTACATTTCCTTCCTTTTACATATTCTATTCGTAGTACACTCCTGTAATGTCAAAAGCCATCCTCTCTGGGGACCGTTCGCGAAAGCTCTTTCTCCCTTATATTTATGATTAGGGTATACAATCGGACAGTGGTCAGTGACTATTTTAAATTTATGCCATATATTATGGTCTAAAATATGTAATTGCATAAATAATGCCAGACAACCTTATCGGTAGTGGCATACTTTGCTAAGGGTATTCAAAGTCCTGAAATATAGCATACTGCTGACCCTGTTGTGACAATACTGCGCCAATGGTGTAATCACTTGCATCTGTTGGATTTTGAAAATTCCTTATCATACTCTGGGCTACAAATTTCACTTCTTATCAGCTAGCTTCTCGGGAGCTGAGTATTGAACTCGAATCTCCAACATTCATACTTGATACTGGTGTGCTTTTATAGTTAAAATAATATATTTCGAAAGAAGTGCGAAGCTTTGCGTGCTACACTGTTTTTGTGTTGAAACCAGACCTGTTAAATTTCCATTAACATTAATAATCATTAATTTCGTTTCCCTTTTTAATTTTAATGATTAATTAATTTTTTGCACAGCACCTAGCAATTAATAATTAATTAATTAAAAAAATAATTAAAAATAATCATGATTATTGGCCATTAAAAAAAATAATCAAAAATAATTAAAAAATGGACCCATTGTTTTAAATTAAAGACAATCATATGATTAAGAACAATTAAGTAATTAAAAATAGTCAAACAATTAAAATTAATCAAAAAATTTAAATTATTCAAACAATTAATAATTAAATTTAATTATTTGATTAATTTCAATTACATAATTATTTTTAATTATCTAATTATTTCCAATTATATGATTATTTTGAATTATCAACATGAAAAAGAAAATGTTTGAAGTAAGAAATAAGTGGCTGAAACCAAATGTACTATTGTATGCACATACTTGTGCTAACTAAAGAAATATAAGATAAATATTTATTCTTACTGATATTGTCAAGTGTCGCTGCTTTTTGTGAAAACTTTTAAAAACCAAATTGGAGAGCGTAAATTTTGGCTTATTACACCACAGACGTAAGTATATATCTGTATGAATTTGTTGACCATTCTATAAGCCTACAGATTATGAATTATTTGCAGAAAAAATTTATGTCGAAAACATGGTTGGAGAAGAAAATATGGCGGATTTCTCTGCGGACGACGTTGTTCGTGATCCAACTTATTTACCAAAACAAAAAAAAGCAAGCTCAAAAGCTCCGCATCAACTTCAAACAAATCTTCCTGTAATTTGATATTCCGGTATTCACAATTATATATCTGTATAATGCAGTCCATAGCAGAAGCTCTTAATTTTTTTCAAGGAGAAGGAAACGTTGTACAACTTTGTATGGGCCTTCCCAATTACACTTCGGGGACAAACCTTTTTTTCGTTGTGGGTTGTATAACAGCACGAAATCTTCTTCCTGAAATCCTTCCGAATTAATTGCTTTATTGTATCTGACTTTCATCTTGTCACTCATAATCTTTGCTCGTTGCCTTACAAGATCGTGTATCTCTCTCAGATCTTTTTCCAAGACACCAGTGGATCTGAAACTTCAAATCAGCTGGCAGTCGAAGGTCATTGCCAAAAATTACCTTTGCGCGAGTTTGGCCCGTTGTCTTATGTATATCATGGAAAAGTAAAACTATTGTTTTCGGTTTGGTGTCAAAACAATTATTGTCTTTATTTGGGAAGTTACCTTAGTATTTATACAAAATTATTCTAAGTAATTCTTATGAGTTAGCTGCATACATATTTACATTATTACACACTTACATACTATGTGTACAAGATATGAAGTGCATATATATTCGGCTTGGTGGGAAATGCGTAGTAAGCAAAATCGGAATGGAGCATGAGAAATGCAGTTTAAGAGTATGGCGAGTCGTGGGAATAAATTGTGTGTGAGGAATTTGAAATAGAAGAAGCCTTAAGTTACGAGACGTAGACGTAGACTGTATGTATTGTAACAAATTTACTGCAATTCCGCTCATTTCAAATCTTCTACTACCGTTCGAATCAATAAAATGTTGATTAAATAACACCACTATTCAGTAATGCAAAATGGTCTTTATTAGACTACTTTCAAATAACACTTCTATCGCTCGACAGATAGCGTGCTTAATCAAAACTGATTCTCGCGCCTCTACTGTTGTCGCCTTTTATACTGTCTGGTTTCCTCGTAGCATACTTCTAGGCTTTTCCATTCCAGAACTTAGTTAGTTATCAGCTACAAAATCAATAGCCACAACTACGTTTATAGCTTCTCATATGCGCGTGAGTAATACTTGCACAAATTATTGCCCTCTCTTGTGAGCACCTCAGATAAGATATATGCATGTGTTTGTGCGTTGCTTCTCTGCTGCGTGTACGTACATATGTGTAGACATAATGATTGAATTGATGTGCATCAAGTCACTGCTTAGGATCGGCTTAGAGATGGCAGTACCCCTTAGTGTTGCTAATATTCGTAACAGAATGTACAAAATGGATGAATATGTATGTAACAGTCAATGCGTCTCAAGAAAAACGAAAATATGTGTTTGTTCACATGACTGAATGAATGAATGCTACACCATCCGCCTTTGAAAGAGTAGTCATACATAATTTGTGCACCAATTATGGATGGCTAATCGAGTGTTACAATTAATATTTCAATCCGTTTGTGCTTACTTTGTTATTTTCTTTATTTATGACGTAACATTATATATGTTTTTTTTTGTGCTTTTTATTTTCCTTTTTGATTTGTTTACAATTTCCTTAATTTTTTTTTCATATTGTGTTATGAGCACTGAATGGAGAGTATGAGTAATGTGGAATGCTTTTATTTCTTCAAAATGTGCTATTGTAATTAGTTTTTCTATTATAGCGGTTTAAGCCTATTTTTATGAACTATAATTTTCTTTTTTTCATTTATATTTTCTACATTATAAGGAACTAAGGTGTAATTATTTTTACTATCTATATTTTCTACCCTATATTTTCCTTTATATGTACTATTAAGTTTATGACTTGATTCCTTAACTAATACTAAGGTTCCTATATCTATTTTTATACTATAGCTACTTCTATCGTAATTTAATTTTTGTGTTCTTTTGGCTTCCTGGGCTAACTTTCTAGCTCTTTGTTGTGCTCTTTGTAGTTTGTATTTAATTTCTTTGTCGTAAGCCTCATGATTATAGATTGGGCTTATTGTATTTTCGTTTAGGAATTCGTAAGTTTGGGAGTTTTTTCCGAATACGAGCTCAAAAGAACAATATTTATGTACAGTAGATGGTGTTGTGTTATACCAATATGTGAAATACCTGAGGTACTCATCCCAATCGTCTTTGTCATTAGATATGTAAGAACGTACATATTCATTAAACATTCTGTGATTGCCTTCAACAGTTCCTAAAGTTTGATGGTGGTAAGGTGTTGAAGTTTTGTGTTCAATTTTTAGAAGTTTACATAATTCCTCAAATAAGTTATTTTTGTATTCTGTTCCCATGTCCGTCATGATTGTTTTCATACAACCATAAATCAGAATGCAATGCTCGAATACAGCTTTAGCAACCGTCACAGCGTGTTTGCTTGGGACTGGAAGTGCGAGCAAGTATTTAGTTAAATCACAAACGATAGTAACCGCATATTCATTTCCATGAATTGATTTTGGTAGTGGTCCAACTGTATCAATTTGTACTATGTCAATTGCTTTCGGAGGTGTCTCCGTTATAGCCATTGGTTCTTTTATATGTTTGTTAACTTTGTTTTTCTGACAGTGTATGCAATTTTTTATATATTTTCTTATCTCATTTTTCATATTTTTCCAACCATATTTTTGTTTTATTTTATTTGTCATGCGATTTATTTCTGGGTGGCCTCGCCAGATAGGATCGTCATGATATTTATGAAGAATTTCTTTAATTTTCCCGGGATCTGTCACATTCATACCCCCTGGGGTTAGTGCTATTGTTAGATTTTTGAGAACTTTGGTACCTATCTCCTTAAATTTGCTTACTCGAGTATAATTATCTTTAAACAATTTGTCCCCTAAGGACAACTGTGTCTTTACAAGTCCTAAATTGCCGGCTTCTTTTGTAAAAGCCTGGTAAAGAATTGTGCTAAGTCAATCTTATCCTCCACAATTAGGTTGATTGTATCTATTGTGCTACAAATTTTCTTTCCTTTTTTTGAAATATAATTTCGGAGTATCGAAAACGAGCTTGACATGTCTTTTTACTTCAAATTTATTTAGCGCTTCATATAGTATAGGTGACTTTTATTTTCTTCATTTATCTTATTACTTGTTGGTTTTCTAGTCTCTGATCTTGTAGTAACTTAGTATTTTACATGCCTCCACTGACATTTCTTTTAAATTCTCAATATTTATTCTCGACAATGCGTCGGCTACGTAATTCTCTTTTCCAGCTATGTACTCCACCTCAAAATCACACTTCTCTAAATCCAATCTTAAAAAAAAATAAATGTAAGGCGCGATAACCTCCGAAGAGATCTAAGGCCGAGCTTCTCTTCCAATTTGCGTCGTGCTCCTATTGATTTTCCCTACAAATCGGCCGGACGGGACCTACATGTTTTATGCCGACTCCGAACGGCATCTGCAAGGCAGATGAGTTTTCACTGAGAGCTTTTCATGGCAGAAATGCACCCGGAGCGCTTGCCAAACACTGCCGAGGGGCGACCCCGCTCAGAAAAATTTTCTGCTAATTGAAAAACCTTATTTCTAAAATTTTGATGTTGCTTTGCCCGGGGTGTGAACCCAGGGCATACGGTGTGATAGGCGGAGCACGCTACCATCACACCACGGTGGCCGCCAATCTTACTCTAGTTAATTTTGATGAAGGGTTTTTCATTGAAAACTAGGGGTGGGACTATCCGAATAAAAATTATTCGAATAATAAACTCTTTTATTCGCCAGGTATTCGTAATTCGGAAAGCACTATCCGGATACTTCGAATAATAAAATAAAAAAAATTGCGTTTATGTTACGCTCATCGCTTGTGCAGATGAGCATGCACATATATTTATACGTACATATATTTATGTGTGTATAGATGCATATATGCATATATTTTTGTTTGTTTGGGGTTGCTTTGTTAATATTCATTTATTTAGTTACATATATTTACGTAACCAAAGTTGTGCTTGAGGCTTAAGCTAGAAATAGTTATCGGGGTCGTTTACAACTGTACTGATCATAGAACTTTGTTTATTAGTAAACAAGTGTGGAAATGGTAATATGGTAGGGATTTTTGTTTCCCATATACATACATACATATATACATATGTATGTATGTAAGTTGTATGGAAAATTTTTGTTTTGATATCTTTTGGTTTGTATAAACATCCAATTGGTCACCATTAAAAAATAAGTTTACATGTCATTGTCAACATTTTTTGCGAAGTCTGTTGGATCAAAAGTTATTTAAGGTCAATGCTAACTTAATGAAAACTTTGGAAAAAATTTTCCTAAAATAAAGTTTGAAGCAATCCATTTTAAACGTAACAAAATTCTAGTGGAATTAGTGACTAGTTTCAAAAACGGCTGCCTGTCTGTTTTTGCCGCTCCTTAAAATTTTGATTGTCCTTGAACGCATTAAACGCTGTAATATAAATACCCAAATGTGTATATAAGCATATTCTAACATATGTACATGTTGTATTCTTGCAGATTCCTTTGAATCTAATTTAAATAACTTTTGATCCATCAGACTTCGCAAAAAATGTTGACAATGACATGTAAACTTATTTTTTTAATGGTGACCAATTGGATGTTTATACAAACCAAAAGATATCAAAACAAAAATTTTCCATACAACTTACATACATACATATGTATATATGTATGTATATGGGAAACAAAAATCCCTTCCATATTACCATTTCCACACCTGTTTACTAATAAACAAAGTTCTATGATCAGTACAGTTGTAAACGACCCCGATAACTATTTCTAGCTTAAAGGGCGAATTAATGGTGACTTATAACCATAAAGCCATAACCAGATAAATCAGCTGATCGAACCTACCTTATGGAAAGGAATGTAATCGATTAATGGTGCCATACCATAACGCTAACGACATAGCCAATCAATTAGTTTTGGTTTCTCGCCATATCCATAACCTAAAAATATTTGAGTTGGTGAATTTAATAACTTTTTATAGATTTTCTTCATTTTTTTGGATACGTTATGACTAAGAGGCTTATTTTTTGTGGAATATGTTTGTAATTTTTTGCGTTTTCTTCATTTTTATGAAATTTTCACGATTTTTAGGTTAAGGCACCATTAATCGATCACATTGAGATTGTTATGGATATGGGTATGGTTACGACTATGGCGTTAGGGTTAAGGAAGTTTAATTTGGCTTTAAGCCTCAAGCACAACTTTGGTTACGTACATATATGCAACTAAATAAATGAATATTAACAAAGCAACCCCAAACAAACAAAAATATATGCATATATGCATCTATACACACATAAATATATGTACGTATAAATATATGTGCATGCTCATCTGCACAAGCGATGAGCGTAGCATAAACGCAATGTCTTTTATTTTACTATTCGAAGTATCCGGATAGTGCACACTATCGCGGGGCCTTAGAATTAATATGTCTTCATTTTTCCCATAATCTAAAATGCAATTATATTTTTTGATAAAGTTCAGTCCTAGGATTCCATCGCTTGGAATTGGAAAATTATCATGTACTATGTGAAATTTGCGTGCTATCAAAAGAGCATCTCCTATTAAATCTGCTTTGACTGTAACTAGTGTGTTTGTTACTCCGTGTCCAATGCCCTTTAGATCTGTTATTTGTAAATTATATATTGTGACATTATTGTCAATTTGACCCTTTTTTATAATTGATACGTCTGCTCCTGTATCTACTAGGAGAGTTGAAGGTGAATTATTTAGACTAGTTTTGGAGGATATGTAGCTGTTTAAGTGTAGATTAAGTATACGCACTTTTTTGTTATCTACTGTTGAGATGGAGTGTTCTGGTTTTCCTGGGTGCAATTACATACATTGCCAGTATTTCGTGTTTGATTGAACTTTCTATTTATGTTTTGAGGACTACCTGCTTGTCCACTTCCAATGTTATTATTCTGTCTATAAAGTTGTTGAATTGGTTTTGTGGTCTAAATCTTCTATTCCGATAATTTCCGTAGTTGTTATTTCTGTATCCTCCAGGAAACCATTACGATATTGGATTGAATTTGGAAATGGCGTCCTTCATTGATGTGAACGTTCCGGCTTGCATTATCATCTTGACTTTGTCGTTAGAGCAGTTCTTGCACATAGCTTTGACTGCTGATTGTGTAGAATATCTATTTGCTAAGCCTGGGTTTAATCCATCAGATATGTAGGCTCCTTCCAGTGCCTTGGTAATTTTTTCTACTTCCACAGTATACTGGTTTGTAGTTTTACTGCGTTGTTGTATGTTTAGGAGTTTTGCGGTTTCGTGCTGAGCCTTTTAGTTTGGTTTTAATCAATGTTATAACCAGAGCTTAATGATTATCGTTTATCTGTTCAAGAATATCAAGAGCATCTAGGAAACTGTTGAAGTTCTCTGACCTACCATCAAACTCATGTAGGACTGAAGATGCTGTTTTGATGAAATCTACTGTGCCATTTTGGTGGTCGTATTTGGAACTTCTATATTTTAGTATCTTTAGTTAATGGAGTCTGACTTGAGGAGGACTCCGACAAGAGAGTATTGAAATCAATTTGAAGGTTTTCTTCAACTGTAGTTGGTACTGTTATTTCTATGTTGTATCTTGCGAGTGAAGATACTAATTTGTCTCTTACACTCGAAAAAATTTGGTGTGCCTCTGTCTGATGGTTTTTGTATGGGATTTAATTCACGTATTTATTCTCCCAAATTATTTAGCGATTCTAAAATAATTAAGTGTTTAGCTACTGTTTCAGGCTTTATTGAAGTATTTTTGTTTGTATTTTGTTTACCTTGATTTTTTCTTCCGTTAATTCGTTATAAAATTTTTCCCATTTGTTCATTGGGGATGGTAGATAAAATCAAAATTTTGCTAAACTTTATCTAAACCGTCGGCGCGGCTGGCATTTTGCTTTTTTAGGATTTTGTTATGGGTTGAATAGAGTTTCAGAAAGAAACTAATGCAACTAACTACATATATATAATTATATTACAATGTATTCGCGCACCATACTACTATTCTATAGACAACCGTTCTAGCAACTTGCTGGCACCGCATTCAATTCCTAACTAACTGAACTGATTGATTCGCTCAACTTGAATCGTTATTTTAATTCTAAAGCGCAATAGTTTCGATCATGGCAAGCCATGACATGTTCCACTCCAACGTATATTTTTAAAACGGTAAATTTATTCGGGCAGGCGCATTCTCCCCTGCGCGACATTTATGACGCACAGTGAGAAAATGCCCCTGTACGAAACAGTGCCAGCGAAAACCTACGGTTTTCTCAACTAAGCTCAAATATACATACATAAATATATACATAATTTATTAGCCCAAATACTTCATCTTTTACCGCTGCTCTGCTGTGTCTGGCTCTACTGGTAGTATGCATATCTTCTGTATAGGGTCTCGTTAATTTGCTCGTTTGTGTCTGCACCACAACAGAACGAACCAGTTTGTCCTTACTAAGGACCAGTTCGGTAACTCGTCCCAATGCCCACTGGGCTGGTGGAAAATTTTCTGCTTTGATTATTACCATCTGCCCAATCTTAACGTTTTCATGTTCTCTGCGCCATTTCTTTCTCTCTTGTAAACTGTTTAAATAGTCTGCTTGCCATCTATTCCAGAAGTGCTGAAGCATTGTTTGCCTTTGCTGCCAGAGTTTTATCCCTTAACTTGTCGGTTGGTCATCCACCAGAAACGGAGGTGGCAAAATCAATGGCTCCCCAATAATAAAATGACCCGGTGTCAATGCTTGCATGTCATTTGGATCATCTGACAGTGGATATAAAGGTCTGGAATTCAGTATTGCCTCGATCTCAACTAGCAACGTCACAAGCTGGTCTTGTGCCAGCGTTTTCTGGCCCACGATCCTGGACAAATGGAACTTCATTGACTTTACAGCTGCTTCGTAAATACCTCCTTGATGTGGCGCTGCTGGAATCATAAAATGCCACTCAGTACCTTTTAGACCAATATGTTCCAGCGCCTCTTGCCCTCTCCAGTGATCCATAGCCCTTTTTGTCGTCTTGCTCGCACAAACAAATGTCGTCGCATTATCGCTGAATAGTTTTGCACAATGAACTCGCCGTCCAATAAATCTTTCAAAACACGCAATGAAGGATTGAGTTGTCAGATCTAGCACCAAATCGATATGTACAGCCCGAGTTTTCAGGCATACAAACACAACAACCCAACATTTAGTCTTATCGACATAATCGTCTCGCACCCTCACACGTACATTAAATGGGCCTGCATAATCTAGCCCGCAGTGAAGAAATGGTTTACCTGCTTGGACCCTCTCAGCTGGTAGGTCTGCCATCAACTGTTGTTCAAGCTTATAGTTGTATCGCACACATACAACACACCCACGTAAGTATTTTCTGAGCTCATCTCTCAAGCGTGGAATCCAGTACTTTTGCCGAATGAAATGTGTCATTACTTGCACTGCCCCATGCTTAGTTTGTCTGTGCGCATAATCAGCTATGAAGTAAGCCAATCTGGAACCTCTTGCCACAATTACCTGATGCTTTGCTTCATATGCAAGGTTCGCCTCATTCAATCGACCTCCTACCCTCAAAAGCCCGCTTTTATCCAAAATTGGTCGTAGTGATTCCAACTTACTATGTTCCGGTAACCTGTGCTCCTTTTTTAACAATAGCAATTCTTTGTGAAAATATTTCTCCTGCGAATTTCTCAGTAAGTACTCCATTGCCCACAATTTTTCTTGCTCACTTGGTAAATCTACCTTCAATTTCATGCCCCTTAATCTGCACCTCTTTGCTGACTTTCTTATCCTATCACGAGTCGCCAATTTTGTCTTGACTATATCTATAAATCGCCTTACATATGCCAATACATTCAAAATTCCTTCTAGCCTGCTTTTATATTTCGTGATTGGAACAAGCTCACCACTTCCCCCCATTTTTGGCACAAAAATCTCCATCTCCTCATAACATACATTTAAAATGTGCACCTTAATTTCTGCTTGCCCATCCTTATTATTTTTTGATTTAGCCTGTTCAAACTTATCAGGTGGCCACTGTGTCTTAGGAAAAGATAGCCACTCTGGGTCCTCCAACCAAAATCGATTATCAACCAACTCACCGGGTTCTAATCCTCGACTTAATAAGTCCGCTGGATTATCTTCCGAACCCACATGTTTCCAACTCTTTGCCCCAGTATTATCTTGAATTGCTGATACGCGATTAGCTACAAATGTTTTCAAATCTCTGGGCATTTTTTCTAACCAGTAAAGCACAACCAGAGAATCTGTCCACAACGTATAATTGATCTCGCCCCAATTCATTGCTCTCTTAACCTCAACGACCAGTCTAGCCAATAACTCACATGCCGACAATTCCAACCTGGGAATAGTCATCTTCTTTACTGGAGCTACTCTTGTTTTTGGTACTATTAATCTACATTTAAAATTCCCATTCGCTTCCTTCGTTCTAGCATAAACAACTGCACCATAGGCTGATTCTGATGCATCAGCAAAGTCACATAATTCAACCTTCTCAGACATCTCAGTACCGAGCCATCTTGGAATTCTAAAATTTTCAAGTTTTTTCATCTCGCCCCAATATTTTCTGAATCTCATTTCTAATTCAGATGGTAGCTCTTCATCCCATTCTACCTTCAATCACCACAAATCTTGTATCAAAACCTGCCCTACAACAATTACTGGAGAAGTGTATCCATCAAACAACTGTGCCACGCAGCTAACCACTACGCGTTTTGTTATGATACCTGGCAAGTCTTGTGTCTTAACTACAAATGCATATTGGTCTGGCGATATCAACCATACTAATCCAAGCACCCTAGTTTCATCCTCGAATTTAAACAAACACTCCTCTTCTCCGGACTGTAAGGTCCTTATTAGCTTCTTGCTATTCGATTTCCATTTCCTAAGTGTAAAACCGGCTCCACCCAGGATGTGATCCATTTGTTTTGCTAGTTCAATAGCGTCTTGCTCACTGTCAGCTCCGGTAACACAATCATCCATATACATGTCATTCATAATTGCTTCAGCAGCTTTACAGTAATCTTTCTTTGCATCTCTTGCACACTGGATTACTGCTCTAACTGCATTATATGCCGATGATGTCATACCATACGTCACAACAGTTAGCCAATACTCCTTCAATGGTTCTTCTCTGCTCTCGCGCCAAAATATTCGCTGCATATCCCATTGATTTCTAGTAATCTTAACTTGTCTAATCATCATCTTAATATCTGCACTAAATGCAATCCTATGCCTTGTAAACCTCATTATTGTCTAGCTCAAATCTCTCTGTAACTTGTCCCCTAGCAGTTGCACCCCATTTAGGCAGACCCTTTTATTGGTGCAACAACTTGCGCCAAAAACAACACGAAACCTTTTGACCACACAATGATGTGGGATATTATACGCTCTGCCCCGAATATTTATCTATGATCTTCATATGCCCCAGCTCCTCCTATTCTCTCATAAACTCTATATATCTCGCTCTCAGCTCTGGCTCCTTCTCTAACCGTTTCTCTAAATATAGAAATCTTCGCAGCGCAGTTTCTCTTGAACTGCCTATGTCTCTGACATCTTTCAGTGGTATAGTAACTACAAATCGGCCATCTTTATATAATGAGTATCCAGGAAAATCTTCTCCACTAGCTCTTCTTCTTCAGTTTGCATTGATCACTCATGCACCTGCTCCATTTCCCAAAACTTTGTTATTAACTTGTCTAGGTCTCTATTATCTTTGTAGCTCACCCTTGACACAAGCTCACCTATCTGTTCATCCAGACTTTGCACACATTCACCAAAAATTACTATGCCCACTGTTGTTTGCATCAAAGCTATCCCATCCAAGCTATTTCGTATTACTTTAACGAAGATTCTTGCAACTAAGCTAGCCCCAAGTAACATATGCACAATTTCTGGTACCCAGTATTTTGGGTCAGCTAACTCACCTTCTATGGGTTAATGTGTTGGACCTACCCTTGTACCTGGTGCAAGAAGCACCGGAGACCACTGGCTCTATTTAGGCAGGATCCAGCATTCTGCATTAATCTGCACACTCGATGAATACCAAGGCTTTAGCACCAACATAGTCTTCTTGCTCACTTGCAGCGGATTTCCCTCAATGCCAATCATCTTTTTCCCGATCGATTCTGTACTTATACCATACCTTTGCTGCAATGTAAAAGTTATCATATTAGTCTGTGCCCCCGTGTCTAGCCACGCTCTAATAGGCCCCAATTCATAGTCGTTTATAACGATTTTCATCATTGCCGTTGGCAATAATGTCCTTGCCCGCTCTTGCCCCTTATTAAAATTCACTGAATAGTTTTCATTAATACTAGTAGGTTTATTTTTTTTTCAATTATAACTTCAGTTTTCATTAATTTTCTTCTTGGCTCTTCTGTCTCCGAAGCATTTAATATTCTATGGCCATCTCGCCCTTCTTGCCCTCTTCTTGCATCGCATTTGTTTGTCTCCTAGCCCCCTTTAATTGTCAATCTAATTTTCTCTTTGGTCTCGACTTGTTGTGCTGGGTTTGTACCTGAACCGTATTCATCTGTTTCTTCGGTTCTCAATTCGTGCATAGCACACTATTATGCTTTGGCCTACCAGGACACTTCCAACATTCCGCCTGGTAGCAGTTTTCAGGTCCATGCCCCTTCTTAAACAATTTGGGCACAATTTTCTTTTTCCAATGAACTCTTTTCTTGCCCTCAGGCTTAGTGTCATGAATTCTGGACAATGATATAGCATATGGTTTTCGCCACATGCATCACAAACTATTGGCATGGCTCTTGCACCTAATAATGACGCCCCTGTTCCTGCCCCTGATGATGACGGTTCTGCTCTAGCTCCTTGTTGCCTTGCTCCACTCTGTTTCTTTGTATTATGTCCCGGTATGACAACTGCCGATTCTACGCGCCTACGGTTATCAGATGTATTTGCTAGTGCTTTCCTATCCAAAAAGGATAGCATGTCATCTAACTTCGGAGTATCGGTTTTCCTCGCTAGCTTCCATTGTTTGGCTGTTTCAGTGCCTAAGCGCTCGTGTAGCATGTGCACCATGAAAAAATCCCAGTGTTCCACCGGGAGTCCTTGCGCCTGTAGCTGACGTCGCACATCATGAGTTACATTTGACATGCACCTTAAGTCGTTTTCTCGCACGGGGCCTTTCAATTCCGGCAGCCGAATAAAATTTCTCAAATGCTCTCGCCCTAATTAAGTAGCCTTGATCATACATTTGATTTAGTCTTTGCCACGCTTGCATATAATTGTTAGCCGAGAATTGCCATTGCCCAAAAGTCAACTTTGTACGCCCCACAAGAGAATTCGTCAGATATAGAAATTTGAATGAGTATTCTTTATCGTTATCATGTACGGCTGCGCAGAATCGATCACGAAAGCCTGTCCATTTAGTAACCATGCCATCGAATTCGCCCCAAGTATTTTTTAGATTATTCTGTTGGACTGCCATTTGCACCTGCACATTAATCGGTTGCTTATTGTTATCTGGCCCCTCAATCGGGTTCTCTTTCTTTAATTTGCTCTGCATTTTCACATGCGCCTCAAAATAGACTGCCTCAACTGCAGCTAGATTTTTCTCACAAAAGTGGTCTAGCGCCTCCTCATCCACTTCCTCAATTACAGCTGCATACTCTTCGTTATATGCCTGCTATGCTAGCCGTAGTGAGGTAAGTCGCACCTTAATCTCGCCCACTGACACTTGAATAAAATCAGTGTCATTAACAAACTCTAGCGCACGCTGGATTTTAGCTACATGAGACTTCAACTTCTTCTGAAATGCCATGTCTAAATACGAAAAACATAAAGAAAAGAAACAAACAAACGAAATAATATATTTGAATATGGCAATGATAATAGTGAAGCCTCGCACACAGAGTGCAACTTTGTTATCACAGCTTATTATTTTTCATTTAAACAAGCGCACACTGATTGTTATCACCAAGCCCTCAATCAATCATCTTGACTCGCCCACTGACATTTGCTTCAAGCGCTTGCACCAATGCTTCCGGCTTGCATATATGTTTGGAAAAATCCAAGCTCGCCTTAACCGTGCTCACCCATCATTAGTGCCAACTCAAACATGCAATTGCCGAAAGACTTTAAACACCTGCAGGTACGCTAGCCCACTCAGTACACATGTACTACTATAAAATCTTGCCGCAAGCTCATCTTTTGTTTATGCATAAAATATTTTTTATTTAAGCCCCCAGTAACAGCTCAACATATCTCACCATTCAAATTTATATCATGATATCTCCTTTTTTTTCAACGGTTTTCTTTTGCAAACTTTATCACCATCAAAGTGCTACATACGCACATCCAAGCACACAAACATTCAAACACAAACATTCAAATAAGCAAACATCTAAGCACACAATTTAATTTAGCATATCGCATGCAATCTTATTCATTTATATTTGCTGTTTTCCAAAAATGTATTCTTGTATCAAGCACCATTTTTCACACCAAGCACACATGCATATCCATATATATATATACATAACCACGTGCATACATGTACACTCATGTCTAGCACACCAAACTTACATGCTTCAATATTCTTGCACGATACAAAAATTTTCTTTCACTACATTTTCCACATTGCCACCTAAGACTTGTCACACAAACACACAAATTCCATTAGCACAACAGAATCAAAACTTCACCAAATTGAGACTATTCTCTTTTTATGCACACCCTCTTTTTTACATATGTACTCTAAACCGAGGCGCACAACATATTTTTCTCAGCACTCATACTATATGTAAATACCAATACATTATTTACTCGCGCCCTTATGACAAATCGCAATAACCTTACACAAGCGCCCCTTTGTAGCTTTACATATATACTCTACACCGATGCGCACAACATATTTTCTCAACACTCATAATATATGTAAAGACAAATTCCTTCTTCTTTTTTTAATAAACTACCAGCACGCCATTATAGCTATACATATCTATATTTCAAACCGTTGCGCACAATATGTATTTTATTTTTATTTTTTAATGCTCCAATGCAATATTTACTTGCGCACTCGAGACAAATCTCAGCATGCTTATACATACGTCCCGTTATAACCTTACATATACATTTTGCCCGACATGCGCACTGCGTATTATTTTCTACACGCTCAAAATATATGTATATATTTCTTGCGCACTCGAACGAATCTCAACATGTTTTACATATGCCCCGTTATAGCTTTACATATATCTTAAACCGACGCGCACACTATATGTTATTTTCTACCTCACAATATATGTATAGCTTAGTATATTATCTACTCGCGCACAAATTCCCCACTATGATTATACATTTTGTTATATATTTTACATACGCACTTTTCCAATTTATCTTTTTAAATTCTACCGAATTTTCTCAGCGGACTGTAGATAATTTGTTTAACTATTATTTTACGCTCACCTTTTTGATTTAAAATTTTCCAAAAAATTTGCTTCAATGAATTTTTATCAAATTTTTGTTTTTGCTTTTACGCGTATACCTGTTGTTCGCTTGAATGCTTAAACACTTTTTATGAGCAGCCGTTTTAATTACGCAGTAACAAACTTCTTTTACTCAACTGGCTTTGATCCGGCTCGACACGGACCATAATGTTTCATACTTACTACCACATGTGGGGGTGTGTGCAACCACACTCATCTTATATAAAAAAAGAAACGCATAGCTAAAGGGAAAAAGGCCAAAGGCCAGAAAAACCCTTTTTATTGCACACAAAATCTTGCACTCAACACACATTATTATTTCTGTTACATATATATAATTATATTACAATGTATTCGCGCACCATACTACTATTCTATAGACAACCGTTCTAGCAACTTGCTGGCACCGCATTCAATTCCTAACTAACTAAACTGATTGATTCGCTCAACTTGAATCGTTATTTTAATTCTAAAGCGCAATAGTTTCGACCATGGCAAGCCATGACATGTTCCACTCCAACGTATATTTTTAAAACGGTAAATTTATTCGGGCAGGCGCATTCTCCCCTGCGCGACATTTATGACGCACAGTGAGAAAATGCCCCTGTACGAAACACAAACGTTATATATGATGCCTTCGGGTGGAATATTGCTGCTGCTATTCTCAAACCGTCTTTCTTAAATATTATTCCACTTCGCATGCTTCGCATTGGACATTTCTGACTGGCTAAGGACGCAGATTTGCGTTTTTGTACCAACTTCCTTTGCTGTGATTCCTTTTGTATACCAATTCAAACGTTACTGTTGCTCGCACTGTTCCGTTTACTTTTATTCATGAATAATCTACCAAAATTTTTTAAAAAAACTATTGTTCAATTTCTTTTCTTTATAGCGTTTAGGCTGAATAATCAGCCAGTTTTATCCTTGTTAATGAACTTAGGCTGAATAGTCAGCCACCAGAATCATTAGCAGGATCGCCATATAGTGTGGAAAAGTAAAACTATTGTTTTCGGTTTGGCGTCAAAACAATTATTGTCTTTATTTGGGAATTTACCTTTGTATTTATACAAAATTATTCTAATTAATTCTTATGAGTTACCTGCATACATATTTACATTATTACATACTTTCACACTAACAACCCTATTTTGTGCACTTGACAAATTCACCATCTTGCTTATTTGTCAAGTTTGACAATTTATCAAGTAATTGCTATTCTATGTAAAATATAAAAAGCTTTCTCGCTGACAAATTGTCAATAAGTCAAACGCTCTTGCTAATTTAATTTATACGGATAAATTTAAATTAGAATTCTGTTATTTTATTACTTTTGCTATTATTGTGGAAAGATCCTCCTGGGGTTTTTGGGGGTAATTTCGGGATTGTGTTTGAGACTCCCTCGGGGTCCTCCCGGGGTCATTTAGGGGTCGTCCTTGGACCTTTTTGGGGACTCTCTCGGGGTCATTTGGGGGACATTCTGGGACAGTTTTGGGGACTACCTCGGGGTAATTTGGGGGACATTCTGGGATGGTTTTGGGTACTCTCTCGGGGTCATTTGGGGGTAATTCCGGGATAATTTTGGGGACTCTCTCGGGGTCATTTGGGGGACATTCCGGGATGGTTTTGAGGACTCCATCGGGTGTTCTCAGGATCATTTGGGGGACATTTTTGGGGACTCCCTGGGGTAGTTTGAAGGATATTCCGTGATGGTTTTGGGGACTCCATCGGGTCGTCCCCGCGTCATATAGTGGTCATCCCAACCATCCCCCAATGACCCCCAAAATACCCCGAGGGTGTCCCCAAAAGCATCCCAGAATGTCCCCCAAATGACCACGGGAGGACCCGATGGAGTACCCAAAACCATCCCAGAATGTCCCCCAAATGACCCCGAGAGTCCCCCTAATTATACCGGAACTACCCCCAAATGACAAGTTTACTGATGTTGTACGAGACGGACGTGTCTTAGTTGAGCTCCCGTAATTTTTACTTTGTTGTGGTGTGTTCGTTTGGAAATACTCGCGAGTTGTATTTACCGGTGCTTTGACCTTTGTTAATAAATTTTGTCGTCGATTGCTGCTGCCCACTGGTGTCTTTGGTGCATTTTCATGGATTCCGCTGGTAAGCGTAAACTCCAAACAGCTAGCAAAGAATCTCCAGCATCAAAAACTCTGCGGCTGGAGAGTAATGGCTCCCTCTCTGATTCGATACTCGCTGCATCACAATCAACGGAAGAAAAAATTCTTTCGATGGAAGAGAGGATTCGTGAGAGAATCAGTGGTATATACTCTCAATTGTCCGAAGAGATTGCTTCACTTGAGCGTAAATTTACAGCTAAACTGCAGGAGAGCATCGAAGCCTTCGCTCAGCAAATGGATAAAGTTGAACGTAGGCTTGAAGTGGAATCAGCAACGGTGTGCACTTTGTCTGTCGAGTTAAAGGCAGTTAAAGAGGAATTGGCAAACCTAAAGACTGAGAGGGTGAACAACAACAACAATCATTCGGCCGACGCTGTCATTTTTGGTCTACCTTTCGCCAGTGAAGAAAACTTATCTTGCATTTTTGAGCGCGTGTGCAAATCTATTGAGTTCTCCCTTCCCCCTCTTCGCGACATCTTTCGTACCAAAAATACAGTTGCGCGACCCAACTGTGCTGTAATAGTTAAATTCTGTTCACCATATGATCGCACTCGCACTCTTTCAGCCTTTTCCAACTATCGAAAACAAAACAAAGCTTTTTCTCTTAAATTGGCTGGTTTCGACAGTGACAATAACTTTAGCATCTTCGAGAGCCTTTCTGCCGACAATAGAAAACTCTCACAGGCTGCTCTTAAATACAAGAAAGCGAATAAGTTAAGCAGTGTGTTCTCCAGACGGGGAGTAATATTTGTACGCATCTCAAGTAGCAGCGAAACTGTCACCGTCACAAGCAACGACCACTTATGTAGCATTGTTGGTGCTTAGTTGTTTACATTTTTATTTATTCTATTATTTTCGTATTTACGTATATACACACATATAGACACACATACCCTGTTACCTATTTACGTTTATGCGTGTTGTTTGTTTGTCAATGCTTTCGCTTGTCTTTTAAGATGCAGTTTGATCATTCAATTATGCTTAATGTGATATGCAAACATGCTGATGGCTTTAAAGCTGTACATTTTAATGCTCGTAGCTTGAACAGTGAAAAGTTAGATTATGTTCGGAGTATTTTTGAACAATATACTGTTGCTTGTCGGAAACTTGGTTCCACCCTGATATTCCAGACCAATTTTACTCCATTAAAAATTACAAGCTGTTCAGAAATGATCGGTCGGGTAAAAAAGGAGGGGGTGTAGCTATACATTGTAGAGATTACCTAGATGTTAACATAGTAACTAGGTCTTCTTTAACTGAAATTGAGTTTCTCTCCTATCTCATTCCGTCTCAAAAGTGTTTGTGTCTTGTGTTTACAACCCAAATAAAAACTCTTCGTATCTCCCTTTCTTCGACGATCTTTCTTCAAAATTAACTGATTTTGATCATTTAGTTATTTGCGGGGATTTCAATATTAATTTATTAACTCCTGACTCCAATTCGGTAAATTTCGTAAACTCGGTCGCATCTTCTGGCATGCGCATTGTTAATAGCCAAATGCCTACTAGGTTTTCTTGTAATTCGCGTCCAAGTTTGTTAGACATCTTTATTGTCCCAACTTCTACCGCTGTGGTTCTATTTGATCAATTGTCTTTTGTTTCAGATCACGACTTAATATTTTGTACTTTAAATTTTAAATTGAAACATTATGATGTTGCAACCACTGATTTTTACTACCCTGATTACAATGCTATTAATTTAAACAGTCTGTTTTTCGATTTAAACCACTTCTCCTGGGAACGCTGCTGGCAATTAGTCACTGTTGATGACAAACTTAACTTTTTATCACAATCCCTACTTTACTTTTTTAATAAGCATGTTCCTCTTCGTAAACTTGTGTGCTCCTCGCGTTCTAGCCCTTGGATTTCACGCGAGGTCAAAGTGGCCATAAAAAATCGAAACCTCGCATATAACGTATGGAAAAGAAAACGTACTCGTGAAAACTGGATCGCCTATAAGCAGGCTCGGAACAAAGCTTCAACCACTGTTCTACTGGCTAAAAAGAAATTTTACTGAGGCAAACTTAACACTGATTTGCCTCCCAAACAGTTGTGGTCTAATTTAAAGCGGTTAGGCGTACGGCCATCCTCGGAAGCCTCTTGTTCTCTAGACCCTAACCTTCTCAATTCTTTTTTGTTTCATCCAGATCCTCTGCTACCCCTTGTTCTCTACTTTTAGATTCCTTGTCCATATTATCATCCTTACCTAAGTTTCAATTCGTGTCGGTTGGGGAACTCGAAGTAGCTAAATGTGTTTATGGTATCAAATCAAACGCAATAGGTTCTGATGGCATTCCACTTAAATTTATTAAATTTATCCTACCTAATTACTTACGCTGCACCACTGTTTCACTACTTCGACTTTCCCTGCTGCATGGAAAGAAGCAATTGTTATCCCGCTCCCAAAGAAACCTGGGGCTTCTGAGCCCTGTGAATTCAGACCCATAAGTATTCTGACTGACTTGTCTAAGGTAGCTGAGATACTTATGGCGAATCAAATTATAGCTTTTATTGAGAAAAATAATCTCCTCAGTCCATTTCAATCGGGTTTTAGAGAAGCTCACTCTTGCTCGACTGCTGTCACGAAAGTTCTCGATGACATCCGTCAGGAGTTTGACCAGGGTCACTTGACGCTTCTGTGTCTTTTGGATTTCTACAAAGGCATTTGACTCTGTCAACCATATCCTTCTCTGTGATAACCTATATAAATGTTTCGGTTTTGATGAAAACGCAGTTAAGCTGGTAAAGAGCTATCTTAGCAACCGAACTCAAAAGGTTAAAGTCGGGAATAGTTTCTCTGCAGTTGGGTTTACCAGGTCTGGAGTACCACAGGGCTCTGTCTTGGGTCCCCTTCTTTTCAGTATCTTTATAAATGACATTTTTAATGTCTGCTCTTTTGCTCGACGGCATGTTATGCGGATGATGTGCAATTATACATTTCAAGCCATATCAGCCTGGTTCAGGATCTTACAGATAAGCTGAATGCGGACTTACGCTCGATTATGGAGTGGTCTAGGTCAAACCTTCTGTGCCTTAATGCTCGAAAATCATATGTTCTTCCAATCTATAAAGATAAGATCGAGTTTTCTGATATCCCACACCTTTATATCGGATCTGCAAGAATGCAGTTAGTCGATAAAGTACGAAATCTGGGCTTTGTAATCAACTCTAAGTTCTTCGCAGGACAACTCAAGTTGTGGGTAAAATCTATTACACATTGCGGTGCCTTGGGATGTCATCAATTTTCGTACCTGCTGATACAAAGAAAAAGCTTATTTTGTGTCTTATTGTACCTTACATAACCTACTTTGAGGTCGTTTATAGCAATTTAGATGCTGTCCCTCATAAACTCAGTGTCTTTCAACCACGCTACTAGATATGTGCACGGTTTAAAGAAATTTGCTCACTTATCTACGTTGAGAAACTCAATTCTTGGATGTGACCTAATAAATTTTATCAAAGCGCGTAATTGCATTTTTATGTTTAAATTGCTAGTTTACAAAAAGCAGGGTTATTTGTACGATAAGCTTACTTTTTTCAAAAGCACACGCTCCTCTAATTTTATTCTTCCAAAGTTTAATTATTTAACCTCTTCCAGGCTTTTCTTTGTTAACGGCGTCAGGCTATGGAACTCCATTCCACAGTCATTAAGGAACTCAATGAGAGAAAATAATTTTAAAAATCTTATATTTGACTATTTTAGTGATAAAATTGCATAACACAGTTTTTATAAATTTGTGTATCTTATATTTTTAATTTTTATATAAGTATTTTCATATACATAAGTTTTATGTTTGTATTGCGCAATAAAGGATTTTAATCTTGGTGTGCCAATGTATTAAAATTAACACAGTTTTTATAAAATTGTCTATTTCATATTTTTAATTTTTATATAAGTATTTTCATATACATAAATTTTATGTTTGTATTGCGCAA